>JACEFZ010013576.1:0-11889 GCA_014155875.1 Cepaea nemoralis | reverse complement strand
AAAAAAAAGGGGGGGTGGGTTTACAGGTTTTTTTTTTTTATTATATTAGGGGTAAACTTTTTGGGGGTATTATATTTAGTGGGTTTTAAAGGGGGGGTTTATTTTTTTAAGGGTTTGGGTCAGGTGTTTTTATTATTAAAAAGTGGGGGAAAAAACGGGTTTTTGGGTTTTTTTTTTTTTTTTTTTTTTTTTTTTTTTTTTTTTTTTTTTTTTTTTTAAAAAAAAAAAAAAAAAAAAAAAAAAAAAATTATTAGTGGGCGGTGTATATATTAGGGGGTCGGGTGTATATTTTAGTGGGTCAGGTGTATATTTAGGGGGTACAGGTTATATTTAGTGGGTCAGGTTTAAAAATTAGTGGGTCATGATTTTAGTGGGTCAGGTGTATATTTAGGGGTCGGGGTGTATATTTAGTGGGTAAATTTTTATTTTATTAATTTTTAGTGGGTCAGGTGTATATTTAGGGTTTCAGGTTATATTTAGTGGTCGGGTGTATTTTAGGGGGTCAGGTGTATATTTAGTGGTCAGGTGTATATTTAGGGGGTCATTTTTTGGGGTATATATTTAGTGGGTCAGGGTGTAAAATTTTAGGGGGGCAGGTGTTATATTTAGGGGGTCAGGTGTATATTAGTGGGTCAGGTTAATTTAGGGGGTACAGGTGTATATGTTAGGGGGGTACAGGTGATATGTTAGGGGGTTACGGTGTATTTTTAAGGGGGTCAGTGTATATTTAGGGGGAAAAAGGTGTATATTTAGTGGGTCAGGTGTATATTTAGGGGGTACAGGGTATATTTAGGGGGTAAGGTGTATTTTTAGTGGGTCAGGTTATATTTAGTGGGTAAGGGTGTATATTTAGGGGGTCAGGTGTAATATTAGGGGGTCAGGTGTATATTTAGTGGGTACGGGTGTATATTTATGGGTCGGGGTTAATTTAGTGGGTACAGGTGTATAATTAGTGGGAAAGGGTATATTTAGTGGGTACAGGGTTTTTATTAGGGGGTACAGGTATATTTAGTGGGAAAGGTGGGTTTTTAAAAGTGGGTACAGTGTATATTTAGTGGTTCAGGTGTATATTTAGGGGTACAGGTGTATATTTAGTGGGTACAGTTAATTAGTGGGTACATGTATATTTAGTGGGTACAGTGTATATTTAGTGGGTACAGGTGTATATTTAGTGGGTACAGTGTATATGTTAGTGGGTAAGGTTATATATTAGTGGGTACAGGGTATATATTAGTGGTACAGGTGTTATTTAGTGGTACGGGGTGTATAATTAGGGGGTACAGGGTATATATTAGTGGGTGACAGGTGTATATGTTAGTGGGTACAGGTGTATATATTAGTGGGTACAGGTGTATATGTAGTGGGTACAGGTGTATATAGTAGTGGGTACAGGTGTATATAGTTAGTGGGTACAGGTGTATATGTTAGTGGGTACAGGTGTATATGTTAGTGGGTACAGGTGTATATATTAGTGGGTACAGGTGTATATATTAGTGGGTACAGGTGTATATGTTAGTGAGTTACAGGTGTATATGTTAGTGGGTACAGGTGTATATGTTAGTGGGTACAGGTGTATATGTTAGTGGGTACAGGTGTATATGTTAGTGGGTACAGGTGTATATGTTAGTGGGTACAGGTGTATATATTAGTGGGTACAGGTGTATATATTTAGTGGGTTACAGGTGTATATGTTAGTGGGTACAGGTGTATATATTAGTGGGTACAGGTAGTATATATTAGTGGGTACAGGTGTATATATAGTGGGTACAGGTGTATATATTAGTGGGTACATGAGTATATATTAGTGGTACATGTGTATATGTTAGTGGGTTACAGTGTATATGTTAGTGGTACAGGTGTATATGTCACTGCGTACAGGTGTATATGTTAGTGGGTACAGGTTAAAATGTCAGTGTGTAAAGGTGTATATATTAGGCGGTACATGTGTAATTAATTTAGTGGGTACAGGGGTAATATTAGTGGGTAAGGTGTATATGTTATGGGTATACAGGTGTATATATTTAGTGGGACATGAGTATATATAGTGGGTACAGGTGTATATATAGTGTGGGTACAGGGTATATACTAGTGGGTACAGGAGTATATATTAGTGGGTACCTGAGTATATGTTAGGGGTACAGTGTATATGTTATTGGGTACAGGTGTATATATTAGTGGGTACATGCGTATATATAGTGGGTACAAGGTGTATACTATTCAGTGGGTACAGATGTATATATTGCTAGTTGGTTACAGATGTATTCTGTTTAGTGGTGTACAGGTGTATATATTCAGTGGTACAGTGTTATATATTCAGTGGTACAGGTGTATAATGTAGTGGGTACAGGTGTATATGTTAGTGGGTACAGGTGTATATGTTAGTGGGTACAGGTGTATATGTTAGTGGGTACAGGTGTATATGTTAGTGGGTACAGGTGTATATGTTAGTGGGTACAGGTGTATATGATAGTGGGTACAGGTGTATATGATAGTGGGTACAGGTGTATATGATAGTGGGTACAGGTGTATATGTTAGTGGGTACAGGTGTATATGATTAGTGGGTACAGGTGTATATTTCAGTGGGTACAGATGTATATGTCAGTGGGTACAGATGTATATGTTAGTGGGTACAGGTGTAAATGTCAGTGGGTACAGGTGTATATGTCAGTGGTACAGGTGTATATGTTAGTGGGTACAGGTGTATATATTAGTGGGTGCAGGTGTATATGTTAGTGGGTGCAGGTGTATATATTAGTGGGTGCAGGTGTATATGTTAGTGGGTGCAGGTGTATATATTAGTGGGTGCAGGTGTATATATTAGTGGGTACAGGTGTATATGTTAGTGGGTACAGGTGTATATATTAGTGGGTGCAGGTGTATATGTTAGTGGGTACAGGTGTATATGTTAGTGGGTACAGGTGTATATGATAGTGGGTGCAGGTGTATATATTAGTGGGTGCAGGTGTATATGTTAGTGGGTGCAGGTGTATATATTAGTGGGTACAGGAGTATATGTTAGTGGGTACAGGTGTATATATTAGTGGGTGCAGGTGTATATATTAGTGGGTACAGGTGTATATATTAGTGGGTGCAGGTGTATATATTAGTGGGTACAGGTGTATATATTAGTGGGTACAGGTGTATATGTTAGTGGGTGCAGGTGTATATGTTAGTGGGTACAGGTGTATATATTAGTGGGTACAGGTGTATATGTTAGTGGGTACAGGTGTATATATTAGTGGGTACAGGTGTATATATTAGTGGGTACAGGTGTATATGTTAGTGGGTACAGGTGTATATGTTAGTGGGTACAGGTGTATATATTAGTGGGTGCAGGTGTATATATTAGTGGGTACAGGTGTATATATTAGTGGGTACAGGTGTATATGTTAGTGGGTACAGGTGTATATGTTAGTGGGTACAGGTGTATATGTTAGTGGGTACAGGTGTATATATTAGTGGGTACATGTGTATATATTAGTGGGTGCAGGTGTATATGTTAGTGGGTGCAGGTGTATATGACAGTGGGTACAGGTATGTATGACAGTGAGTACAGGTGTGTCTGTCAGTGAGTACAGGTGTGTCTGTCAGTGAGTACAGGTATGTCTGTCAGTGAGTACAGGTATGTCTGTGAGTGAGTACTGGTGTGTCTGTCAGTGAGAACAGGTGTGTCTGTCAGTGAGTACATGTGTGTCTGTCAGTGAGTACAGGTATGTCTGTCAGTGAGTACAGGTATGTCTGTCAGTGAGTACAGGTATGTCTGTCAGTGAGTACAGGTATGTCTGTCAGTGAGTACTGGTGTGTCTGTCAGTGAGAACAGGTGTGTCTGTCAGTGAGTACAGGTGTGTAGGTCAATGAAAACATATTGAGGTGGACGCACAGTCCCATGATCTCAGAGAGCCACACTTGTGCCTGTAGAGCCATGGTTCCGTGCAATGTGGTAAAGGACTTCACACGATTGAGACGTATAAAACCTGTGGTACCAGCCATATATTTGCCAACATCAGCCTTCCCTCCATTCTCTCACAGGACCATGGGGCAGGCAGACGGGCATGTCTTCCGTGTAATACGTCATTCTGTATTAGCGTGTCTTCTGTGTAATACGTCATTATGTATTAACGTGTCTTCAGTGTAATACATCGCATTCTGTATTAACTTATCTTCTGTGTAATACGTCATTCCGTATTATCTTATTTTCCGTGTAATACGTCATTCTGTATTAGCTTATCCTCCATGTAATACGTCATTCTGTATTAACTTATCTTTCGTGTGATACCTCACTCTGTATTAGTGTGTCTTCCGTGTAATACGTCATTCTTTATTAACGTATCTTCCGTGTAATACGTCATTCTGTATTAGCCTATCTTCCGTGTAATATGTCGTACTGAATTAACGTGTTTTCCGTGTAATACGTCTTTCGGTATTAACTTATCTTCCGTGAAATACGTCATACTGTATTAGACTGTATTAGTGTGTCTTAGGTGTTATACGCCATTCTGAATTAGCGTGTATTCATGTAATACGTCATTCTGTATTAGCGTGTATTCCGTGTTATACGTCATTCTGTATTAGCGCGTATTCCGTGTTATACGACATTCTGTATTAGCGTGTATTCCGTGTTATACGACATTCTGTATTAGCGTATATTCCGTGTAATGCATAATTATGTATGTATTATGTGGTAGACCTGAGATCTGGCCCGGCCTGACAAAGCACTCTGTGAACCCTGGCCTCTCGGGGCAGGCAGCTTGTAGCTGTTCCGTTCACTTAATGTCAGAAGCTTCCTGTGACGAGATCTCTTTGACTGCTCCATATTTGATGCAACCTTGATCCACCAACAATCGTCGCTGATTCCCGGGTATCTACAGCACCATTATTTGTCACATCAATGGCGACAACAACAACAACAACACCAACAACAGTAACAACAACAACAACAACAACAACACAAGAGGCCAAGCCATGAATATTCAATAGTTGTCTAAAGATGGCTGCCGAGAATATTGCTAGATAGAACCAGTCTGGAGTGCTTACAGAAGATCATGGGCGCACAACTCGAGAATGATATCACCACTTCACATTGGGCCTGCAGGGGCGCTGACAGGATCTAGGAAACTTCGGACAGCTTGGTCAAATAGGGCGCGAGAAATCATAAAGAACTTGAAATGTGAGTTTCTCCACAACCACACAATTACCACACCGGGTGCGGCCCGACACTTCATGGTGGCCGCGAAGCTGTCGATTGCCTTATTTCCGAAGCCATAGAAAGTGCTCATTGATAATCTCCCGTTCACAGATGAATAGATTACGCTGTGTCGCGAACTGGTGGAGGGGCGACATGTTTTCTAGAGGGAGGGGGGAGAGACATACACACACGCACGCATGCACGCACGCACGCACACACCCAGCCACCCACACATACACATGGTAGAGAACATGCATGCACACAGCAGAGAGTCAGGGGCAGGCACAGATCTGGGGGACTTGGCCACAGGGCGTAACATGACCAGACAGCGGTCCTAATCCGAGATTGTGTCATCGTGTTGGACACTGGGGCATGGGGGGGGGGGGGGGGGGGTCCACACCAATGCGTCACTCTACGGATGATCAGATTTACACAATGCTAGCTGGAGCATAGGGGGCGGGGGGGGGCACAACACTGAGTCACTCTACGGATGATCAGATTCACACAATGCTAGCTGGGACATGGGGGGGGGGGGGCACAAAACTGATGCGGAAATAATTATTTGTTGCCCTTAGAGATAAAAAGAAGAGTACGGCAGGGATGCGTGTTGTCCCCAAACCTCTTCAACCTACACACAGAAAGAATTTTTAAACAAGTCGAAATGTCTGGATTTAACATCAATGGAAGAATCATAAACAATCTTAGGTATGCTGACGATACCGTGTTACTAGCAGAAAGCGAACACGAGTTACAAAACCTAGTGCAACAAGTGAACAGGCACAGTGCAGAATATGGTTTAGATATTAATATTTAAAAAAAAAAAAAAAAACTATGATACTTAGCAATTTAAAGGAAAAGTCATCACAGTAAATGGGGAGATACTAGGACAAGTAACAAGTTTCTTCTATCTTGGACATGTAATAACAGATGATAGCAGAAGTGAAATAGAAATCAAAAAGAGAATAGGAATGGCTAAAAATGCTTTCAACGGCATGAAATCGGTTTTAGCATCTGAGAGATTAAGAACGCATTAAAAATGAGAACTGTCAAATGTTACGTATATTTAACACTATTGTATGGAGCGGAAGCCTGGACACTGAACAAGCAGCAAGAATGTCGAATATAGGCCCTGGAGATGTGGATATACAGAAGAATATGTCGCATTTCATGGAAACAGAAGCAATCTAATACAGAGGTTCCAGAAAAACTGGGAATGAAAAGAGAGTTGTAAAAGAGGCAAGTGAAATATTTCGGTCACGTTAAAAGACATAACACTCTTATAAAAACCATACTGGAAAGCAAGGTTGAGAGCAAGCGAGCAAGGGGTAGACAACGATACAAGTGGGAACATAACATAAAAAGATGGACACACATCAGTCTGACAGAATGTACAGTCAGGGCGAGTGTTGGAGATTCATTGCAGCCAACCTTAATTGTGGAGATGTCACCTGATTGATTAACTGATTGATTGATTGGGCTTGAGCATGGGGGGGGGGGGGGGGGAGAGAGAAGAAAACAACACTGAGTCACTCTACGGATGATCGGATTTACACTATGCTAGCTGGAGCATGGTGGGGGGGGGGGCACAATAATGAGTCACTCTACGGATAATCAGATTTACACAATGCTATCAGGACCACGGACAGAATTGAGTCAATCAGGACAACATTGAGTCAATTTACGGATGATCAGATTTACACAATGCTAGCTGGAGCATGAGGGGCACACCATTGAGTCACTCTACGGATGATCAGATTTACACAATGCTAGCTGGAGCATGGGGTGGGAAAGGGAGGATACACAACACTGAGCCACTCTGTGGATAATAAGAATTTCACAATGCTAGCTGGAGTATGGGGACACAAAATTGAGTCACTCATAGAGAGAGAGAGAGAGAGAGGAGAGAGAGAGAGAGAGAGAGAGAGAGAGAGAGAGAGAAAGGGAGAAAGGGAGAGAGGGAGGGAGGAGAGAGAGAGGGAGGGAGGAGAGAGAGAGGGAGGGGAGATAGGCAGAGAGGGATGGAGAGAAGAGAGGGAGGAAGAGAGGGGGAAGTGAGAGGGGTAGGGGCAGAGGGGGAGAGAGGGGAGGGAGAGAGAAGAAGAGGGGGAGGGAAGATGAAGAGAGAGAGGGGGAGAGATGGGTAAGGAAAGAGACAGAGGGAGAGAGGGCGGAAGTGAGAGGAAGAGGGGAGAGGGGTAAAGAGAGGGAGGAAGGAGGAAAGAGAGGGTTAGTGATAGAGACGGAGATATTGAGGGAGTGAGAGGAAGAGATGGTGGGGGAAAGAGGGGGAGGAAGGAAGAAAGACGGGGGAGAGAGGGAAACGGTGAGAGGAAGAAATAGAGAGAAAGATAGAGAGAGGGGGGAGAGAGATAGGTGGGCCTGGGGGACCACAGATATTTCAAGAAAGTATTTAATGGAAATATATCATTATTGGTGGGTTACAATTAAACTTAGAAGTCGATTCTCTAAGAAGATATAGAACAAAGCTGACTTACCATGTTGACTTCTGAGATACTGTCGAAGCTTGCTAGGATTACCTCGATCCCAATCTTCAAAGGATCGCCTGGTAGAGGAAGAAACATAATCTCAACATTTCTGATGACTGCTTGCTCCAGGTTGTGGGGTGGGAGACCGTGGGTGTTCTCAGCCGGATAGTGGTATGGGCAGTGTCAGTGAAGTTAGAGAGTCGGTGAGTGTTGCTGCTGTGAGACAGTTATGATGTCAGCAAAAAGACAGTGACAGTCAGCACAGGTGTGATAGATGGGATTGAAAGTGTTATGGTAATTAACTAAATGGCTTATTGTAGCGTAGACAGTGATATCAACCGCCAAATATGTGCACAGACTGGTGCTGGCTAGCAAGATGAGGCTACCCCTGTGTCATGTTACATTCAGACTGTCGGGGCTGGGCGAGGAGGTCTGCCCTCTCGCGATCTCGGCTTCTAAACTTTCATCTGTACATCCATCTGATGGGTGGGTCTGTAATTGACTGTTAGGTTGGATGGGTGTTTGGCTGATTTATTAGTTGGTTGAATGGGTGGATGGGTGGGTGATTGATTTGTTAGGTGGGTGGGTCGGTCACTTGTTTGTGTGACCATACCCTGGAAGACTGAATACGTTAGTGTTCATGCCGTTGGAGCTCAGAGATGAGCTAGCATAGCTCTGAGTCAGGAAGGTGTAGAGACTTTCCTGGCAACCCGACATCCGAATACAGTCACCACGGGGGCTGCGTTGTAGAGCTCGCGTGGATTAGAAGACTGGCATTATAACTGAACATCTGAGGAGTGGCAGAACATCCATAGAAAACCGGTCAGACTGTAGAGCCAGTCTGTGGAGAAACTGAACCACACACAGGTGACACAAGACGGTGGTCAGTGTCAGGTGTCATGTTGCTAACTCCAGGCACAGGTGCCCCAAGACGGTGGCTAGTGTCAGGTGTGATGTTGCTACCTCCAGGCACAGGTGACCCAAGACGGTGGTCAGTGTCAGGTGTCATGTTGCTACCTCCAGGCACAGGTGCCCCAAGACGGTGGCTAGTGTCAGGTGTGATGTTGCTACCTCCAGGCACAGGTGACCCAAGACGGTGGTCAGTGTCAGGTGTCATGTTGCTACTTCCAGGCACAGGTGCCCCTAGACGGTGGTCAGTGTCAGGTGTGATGTTGCTACCTCCAGGCACAGGTGACCCAAGACGGTGGCTAGTGTCAGGTGTCATGTTGCTACCTCCAGGCACAGGTGCCACAAGACGGTGGTCAGTGTCAGGTGTAATATTGCTACCTCCAGGCACAGGTGCCCAAGACGGTGGTCAGTATCAGTGTGACCACCTTGTTTTCCAACAAATAGATGTAGGATATTTCAGGTTATCTGTTACCATGCACTCACAACAGACAACATCATCACGGAAGACAAAAGGCAGCTGTTAGACAAAGAGAACTGAGGCTAAGCACTATCTTGCTGCTTGTCCAGTAAGTCCAGTATCCCTACTCCGTTCAACCTCAGCACAACAATTATAACACATACTTGAACCAGGCCTTCATCTTGTCTGTTGAGTGAGAGAAAAACTAGTGACCAGCAGATCTGGGCAATTATGGAAATGACTCGAGGGGAGAGCAATGCGTTAGTCAGTCAGTGAAAGACTGGGTAACTTTATTGTCCCGGCCTCATCGAACTAACACACACAAGCAGTTGTCTCCTGCGCCCTGGCCGACCAGGAACTGGAAGCATCCACTCAGCCATCGATCTCCTTGACGCTTGTGATTGACAAGTAATGAGCCATCACCGCCCGCCTCATCTTTCTGTCCGCCTCATATCACTGCCCGCCTCATCTGACAGCCCGCCTCATCTCATACCCCACATGTCTCTGAAATCTTCAAGTCCTGCAATAGATTCTTGTGTTGTGTTCATCTTGATTCCAACCGTCATACATTTTTACTTCACTTTCTCTTTATGTCTGTTTATCTGTCTATCTATCTGTACCATCGTCTGTCTGTCTGACAGTCTGTCTGTTTGTTTAACTGTCTGCTTTTTCTGTATGTCTGTCTCTCAAGCTCTGGGTTCTATTTGTGGTTCGTGTGTCTGTCTGCGAATGTGGCATTAGACATAATATGTTCATATCACCGTAGTTTAGGTATCTTTCTTTGTCTCAGATGTTTCTGTTTATTTGTAAGTATCTCTCTCCCTCTCCCCCTTGTAAGTATCTCTCACCCAATATATGTGGGTGTTGGTGGGTTAGGAAGGGGTGTGGGTAGGGAGTGTGTGTTTGGGTGGGTGAATGGGTGTGTAGGAAGGAGATTGTGTGGGTTGGGGGATGGGTGTGCAATGGGTGTGGGGGTGTCTGTGAATGGGATATGTCTTTGTGGGTGGGAGTGTGTGATTGTGGATGGGGTAAATGTGAGTGGGTGGAGGAAGTATGTGTGGGTGGTGAGGATTTTTGTAAGTGGAGGATGTGTGAGTGGGTGTGGAGATGTGTGGGCGGGGATGTGTATGGGGAATGTATGTGGGGGATGTGTGTGTGGGGGGAATGTGTTTATCGGTGGAGTTTTGTGTGGGAGGGGAGACGTGTGAGAGGTGGGGGAGGTATGGGATGTGCAGGTGATTGAAGGATGTATGCGAGGATGGGGGATGTGTGTTTGGTTGGGTGGTTGAGGTGTGTGTGGGTGGGAGGGTAGATGAGAGATGCATGTGTTGATGGGTGCGTGGGTGATGTGTGGGTGTGAGTGGTTGATGGATGAGTACGTGAGTGGGTGGATGTGTGTGAGAGTTGAGTGTATGGGTGGGGGAGGTGTGTAGTTGTGAGAAGATGTGTGTGAGCGGCGGATGTGTGTTTGTGGGGTATATGTGGGTGGCGGGGTGTGTGTGGGTGGAAGGTGTGTGTTTTTGGGTGGGGGATATGTGTGGGCAGGTGGGGAGATGTTTTTATGGGTGGGGATGTGTGTATAGGTGAGGATGTGTAGTTGAGAGGTGGCGAATATTGGGTGGGTGAGTGGGTGTAGGTTGGCTGATGTGTGTGTGGCTGGGTGGGGAATATTGTGAGAGTGCGGGATATGTGTGTGAATAGATGCGGGATGTGTGGGTTCGCGGGGGTATGTGTGCGTGGTTTCTTCTTCTCCTTCTCTTTCTCCTTCTTCTTCTTCTTCTTCTTCTTCTTCTTCTTCTTCTTCTTCTTCTTCTTCTTCTTCTTCTTCTTCTTCTTCTTCTTCTTCTTCTTCTTCTTCTTCTTCTTCTTCTTCTTGGTGTGTGAGGATGTGTGTGTGGGTGGGGAATTGTGTGTGGGTGGGGGATCAGTGGGTGGGTGGCGGTATGTATGTTTGCCTGGTTCTGTGTGAGTGCGCGGAGGTATGTGCGGGTGGGTGGGGGAGGTTTGGTGGATGGGGGATGTGTCTCACAACATTGCAATATGCACTGTTTATGTTTACAACTTTCATTTGACAATGTTTTTTTTCCTCATGTGAATGTATCATGCGTAATATGCATTGTTTATGCTTACAAAATCCGTTTGACAATGTTTTCCCCCTATGTTAATGTAACTTGCACATTTGATGAATGAAAGATGAGTGATTGAAAGGGCCGAATGTAAGACGGGCCTGTGTGCCCAATTTGTTACCCTTTTAAAATAAAGTTTGTTCGTTCGTTCGTTCCTTCGTTCCCCCCCCCCTCTCTCTCTCTCTCTCTCTCCCTCCCCCTCTCTCTCCCTCTTTCTCCCTCTCTGTCTCTCTCCCTCTCTCTTTCTCTCTCCCTCTCCACCTCTCTCTCTCCCCTTCTCCCTCTCCCTCTCTCTTTCTCTTCCTCTCTCTTTCTCTTCCGCTTTATCCCCTTCCCCCTCTCTCTCATTCAAAACTCTGTTGATAGGGTAAGATGGCTAACCATGGCCGCCCGTGTCCATCGGCATGGCACATGATGAATGTGAAAACACCTGCAGCAACTGGCTGCCGAGAATGTCATACAGTCAAGCCCGTGGACCAGGACACAAAACTCCTGCTCACAGTTATAATGAGAAGAACAAACAGGAGACTGAAGATGGAGTTTTGCGAAGAACAGCATGAATGTGTGGAAGGGACAGGGACGAGTAATGAAGTATACACATTGCCGACACTAATAGAGAGATAGAATGAGAGACAGAAAGGCCTACATTTATGCTTTATAGATTATACTAAAGCAGTTAATAAAGTGAAACACCATGGCCAAACGGAATTTTTCAAGAAAAACTT
>JACEFZ010013574.1:0-18349 GCA_014155875.1 Cepaea nemoralis | reverse complement strand
TTTGCTAGGCCACAGGGTTCTAACCCTTTATGGCCCATGCACCCTTCACCATATGTTCAGAATATTACCCCCCCCCCCCCCCCTTTCTGTTCGTATTCCCTCCCTGCCACAATCCCCTGCAACAGGCAGACATTGGCTGTTGTCTAAGATCCCTGTAGTTTTCATATATCACTGAGTAGTGCAAGATGGATCAGCCACAGGTATTACAACACAGATCATTACTTTAATCAACAGCTATGAGTCACTTGAGAATTCCGGTTTGGCACACACAACTTTATTGATTATGAAGAGACATGATGAAAACGCACCATCCCAGGAAAAATCATAAAAAAGACAGACACGTTAATTCCATGTGAAACAAACATTGCCTTCTACAGGCCTTCGGAAATTCACTTATTACGCAGGACTCTTCTCCGTCCCTGACCGTAACCAACTCCTCTGAGTATCTTATATCTGGCCCCAGTTCCTCTAACTGGCCCGTTACTCAGTGCTTCTCACTCCCGGTCTGAAGTTTTCCTACCTTTGCCCAAAAACTGAGTACTTGGCTAATTTCCCTAACTTAGCCCACAACTCAACTTCGAGTCTATCGTTCGGGCCATGTTTTCTCTAACTTGCCTACACTGAATTTTCTACCAGGCGAAGTTTTCCCTAACCTTACCAAAACTAAACTCCCAGACCCCCAATCCATCAATGTCTTATGTTTATATCCCCTTCCTCGGGACCTCCCAAAATATGCCATTTAACCCCTGATCCCAATTGCCACTTCTCATGAAAATACCTATTCTGGGTTTTCCTTCTCTAGCACATTGCTCTCTGTCCCGTGGTGACTCAGACTGACATCTAAGTTCTATAACAATCTACTGTGTGTGGCTCAACCATTGTCTTGAGATTTCTTAATCAACCTCTCTGGCCCCACATCCGCCTTACTCTCATCTGTACTCTTACACCTGTAACCTTGCATTGTCCTTCCCATATTCTTAACTCCAATATCACCCTATCTTGGCGTTTAACACGCACGTTACACTCCCTATAACCCCCCCCCCCCCCCTTTCTTTTTAAACAAACACAGTATACGTAAAAATGTAAGCTAAATTTAATAACACATACTAGAACAAGTCTTGATGTCTCCATAATGCATGATTTGCAGGTCTATTTACGTTATAAAACGAATTTCAGAAAAGCGAGAAGTACAGAAGTTTAAAGTATGGAGGGAAAACAATATAAAGTAATCGATTCTTGTATTAAAGCGATCTTGAAATAATCTTAATTTCCCCCATGGAAACCCTTATCTTCCACCCTGGCGGAGGTGGGGATTTCCCCACCGGTTGAGAACCACTGGGCAAGACACTCGCCTGTCGTCCCGAAGTCAAAGTTTAGATCCACAGTAGGGGTGAATTCGGATTTTTTTTTTTTTTTATTGACCTGGGCGCCCAGGTTGACCCAGCCTTAAATGGGATCGAAAGGTTAGGAGCGTGACACTTAGAAACTTCCCGCCGAGTGGTACAGGAAACTGACCTTTACAGTATATCCCCAGTGTAATGTAAGAAGCTGGACATCTGTACGCAGGCCCACAGACACCAGTCTTAGCAGGGAGTGGATACCGGTGCCGGCAGAGAGTGTTGTTGCAAGTTTACGAGCATATCAGTCCATTCTTCTCCGAGATAACCCAAGTCAAGTGTTAAGTCATCCTCTATGTCATTTAGTTAGCTGCCTGCATATCCTGTAGAGGACATCGCAGTCAATACCAGCATTTTTGGGCTGTTTGTGATTTATTGGCAAGTTTACGTTCAGTAGTTTGCCATTGCTCCGGCAATGAACGACCGACACTCATATTATTTAATGACAACTAATACAAGGCAGTCTGCCACCGAATATTTCGAACGTATGCGGGATTACGAATTACGTTCATAGCCGAATCTCCACTGAGCCGGCTAAACTGATGCATAGAAGGGATAAAATAATAAATCAGAATCATCCATGTGGATCTCAAAGATAGAACTAGACAAGTGCAGATGAACCAAGAGGTGAAGAAAATACTCTGGCGCCGGATACGGTATAAACTGAGAAAACTTGAGGATAGTGTCTATAATCCATAGGGCAAAAGACATACATGGAATATCTGCAAGCGCACGGATAAGAGCAGTCATCATCATCATCATCATCTTCCTCTTTTGCAGTGAAGCGTCGTGTGGAAGAATAATTGGCGGTCCAATAAACCAATCACAAACAGCCACATAATGCTGGGGTTGAATGCGACGTACTGTAAAGGATGTGCAAGATTTTAAGGTATCTCTGTTGACTGAGCTACATATCTGGCTGCGTGTCTCGTTAAACTCGCATGCTCTTGGTAAACAAATAGCCAAAAAACAAGTATACCAACTTGCCAAAATTAAAAATGTCCTTGATGAAAACACAAGAAAGATATTCTATACTTCCCACATACAAACACAGATTGCTCCACAATCTGGGATGGATGCTCCAAATCAATAACAAAACGCCTTTATTCACTCCAGAAAAGGGCAGTGCATTTAATTAATGGTGAAAAGCTTACCGACAATTCTAACCTACATAAACGTCTTCAGTTACTGCCACTTCACAAACACCTACCTTTTAATAAGGCTAAACTAATTCACAAAATCCCATTTCAAAATGCTCCAAGCTACCTTTGGCCACTGCTCAAATATAACACAAGACATAGAGAACGACTAAATATACTTCATGTTTCTAAACCTAGGATAGTCTTATATAAAAACAAGCTTATCATACGCTGCCGCTCAGTTGTGGAACAATCTTCTACAAGAAATCAAAGACACCACCAATCATTATACATACATTTGCAGCCTGTTTGAACACTACCTAAGTACAGATTACATGCCACCATTAAAAAAAAAGACAACAATAAAATGGTAAATTATCTCAAACGACAACTAGCCAATAAACATTCCCATATGTATGGCACGTTACACCTTCCTTATGTATTTATAATGCCCATTTTAAGCGTTGCCTTAGTGAGTCATGTATTATTGATTATTTTCCATGCGTTTTAATGCTTATTGTTCTTTTGTTGTAAAAAATTACCTTCATAAGTGATGTTGAATGAAAGAATGTATGAGAGGAAATGTAGAAGAAGGGCAGAATGTCAGACGGGCCTTCGTGCCCAATTCTTAACCCTTTGAAAATAAAGATTGTTCATTTCGTTCGTTCGTTCTCGTCATCATAGCCGTGGCAGGTCAGCTGGGAGACGCACTTCAACGTGACAAGCTATCTTTCATCAAGCTTGTGTTTAGGAATGCCACTGTTGTCAACATGTACCGTTCCGTGTAGGCTGAGCTTGTGTTGAAAGAGTTACCGGACGGCTTATGCGGGGCTGCTGTTTACATGCAGAAGTAACGGGGCGTCGATCTTTGTGGGTTGTATGTTCAGACGAATAAGAAGAAGGAAAGGATGAGGAAGAGAAGACGGAGGAGATGAAGAAGAGGAAGAAAAATGAGGAGAAGACGGAATAGAAGAAGAAGAAGAAGAAGAAGAAGAAGAAGAAGAAGAAGAAGAAGAAGAAGAAGAAGAAGAAGAAGAAGCGAAGAAGAAGAAGACGAAGAAGACGAAGAAGAAGAAGAAATTGTAACTTAATACTATGTAATTGTTATTGCTACAGTAATATTCTTTAAAGTTATTCATTGCCAAATATCACCAGTGGTTCTCGAAATGAGCACTATGCCACACTAGTACTGTGATTTAGGATGTATGTGGAACAGGGAGATTCCGTGGCATCAAAGGGATTTCTGACATGAAAACACATCATTGCCATGAATATGTGTGAAGACACCTTGTGATTTATTGCGTGTGTTGTTACATGTGGTAGATGTCAGGTCTGAGTCAGATATGGCTTAGCTACCGTATATCAGTAGACGGTACTACCTGCTTTCTGTTAGCACCAAACTCGACACCCCACATTGTGTAAAAGGCTTCAGACGAAGGAACACAATTGGCAGGGTATAAGCCTTATCCTAGTGCGAGGAGATGCAACCTAAAGACTAAATGTCATGGCAGGGTAGGCCAGCCCCGTCATCAGCAAGGTCTAGGATCGAAGCTTTGACAGGCGGACAGATAGAACATTGCATTTCTGATCCGGCAGCTTCTGCAATTTGTCTTGTTCCAGATGTATTGGTGTTTCCTCTGGAGTAAAATAGGCAGGCCGATAGAAGGACCAGGCTGCACGTGTACCATACTGTCTCTGCTAGTCAGCTCCGGCTTTGTGCTATGGAGTGGTATAAATTCATTCCTGGTCCCCGCCCTGGGTTGTAGCTATAAGTAGTAGTAGTAGTAGTAGTAGTAGTAGTAGTAGTAGTAGTAGTAGTAGTAGTAGACAGTACTCCTGAATATCCTGACCACACGTACATAAAACACGTAGTAGGAGCAGTAGTAGGAGCAGCAGCATGGCGAAATGGAAGTGGTAACAGTGGTGTTGATGATGATTATATTTAATCACAATGGTGGAGGTTACTGTAGTATGATGGCGATGGTTATTGAAAACAAAAGTAGCAGCAGTATCACTAGCAGTAAAAAAAAAATAGTGGCGTTAGCACAAATTATCACATCGTTACTGTTGACAAAGATGATGGAGAAATAAAATATAATTACCAGCAGTACTTCTTCGGAAAGCCATAAAAATATATTGTAACCCTATACAATATTCTGGGTTACAAAATACACTTCTCTTAAACCCGTCTTTTTAAAGAGATAATGAAGAAAAACAAAACGCAATTTAGCAAGAAGTGGATTCAGTAGAACTCTTAACCGAATACACTTTACACTTTAAAACCAGGGATATGTATGGAATACAGCTCTCTCTCTCTCTCTCTCTCTCTCTCTCTCTCTCTCTCTCTCTATATATATATATATATATATATATATATATATATATATATATATATATATATATATATATAATGTGCGCTACGTATTAAAAGTTAGTTGTATGTCCTTTACAGGACGTTGCAAAATTAACTCCAGCTGTGTATGATTTGCTAAGCAACGTTCACGTTTAATGGTTTGCCATTGCTTTATTATTGATGACCGATGCTCATACCATCACAATCATAGCAATTGGGTCTGCTTCCAAATCGTCAGCGGTTGATTTCGAACCTCTCTACTCGATATATCGAGAAAAGATAATATAAAAGTCATCCGATAGCGGGTGTCCAGGTTCAGTACCCACCAGAGGCATGATTTTGTGTTTCCGATCAGAAGAGCATGCATCTGTCCCATTGCAACATACGCCTGTGAGACCTGGGCACGTACTAAACAAGTTGAACAGCGCATAAATGCCTTTGAATATTAATGTTATAGACTGATTCTAAGACTAACTTGGATACAGAAAAGAGCAAATGAATCCATCCGACAAGAACTGAATATTGAAGAAGGTTGAATACAAAAGACAATAAAACAAAGAAAAGTGAAATATTTTAGTCACTTCAAACTACATAAAAGTTAGGAGAGAAAAATCATGGACGAGTGTATGCCCGGAAAGAGGAAGGCCAAAGAGAAGATGGGTGGAGGATGTAACAGATGATCTTCAGACGGGTGTATCGGGCGCGGGACATCTTGCTTATGACCGAGAAGATTTTCGAAAGGTTGTTATGGGAGCGAAGTTCTGCAAGGGACATGCTACTGAATGCATGAATTAATGAATGAATGATCAGGACAAATATGGGGTCCGTGGCTCGTCCGCCTCTTCCACAGTAGCCTTACCCACAAGCCTGTCATCCAGCTCAATTCCTTGTACACCCGCATACCCTGGCACGAAAATGAAACTAATCTTTTCCAGCCGTGACGACCCCAGAGATACCAACTACTGTCTTCAGATACAATCTATCTCTATTTTCCTGAACGTACTCATTGAGTCACTAAGAAGCATAAAGATACTAAACATGATGTTTTTATGAACCTAAATTGGCATCATTTTCTTGATTTCATTTCTCCCTCTCTGATGTGTCTCCACTTGAAGAGGTAGAGGGGTTTACGTGTTCCAATAACCACAAGAGCTATGCCGATGGTATCACGGCTACTGGTAGGGTCTGCCATGACGGACAGGTCAAGGGATAGGAATCAGATGACGAAAGACACAAACCTGCTGCCTTATAGGTAAGTTGTGGATAATCAAAGGCTAGAGAAAGAAAATCCGAAAACATGCTTGTCGAAGTCTGATATACTGAACCACAGGCTTGGTGAAAACGTGCAATGCAATTCAGTTAACTGGTTCAGTGCCAAACATAATGTAGGTTTCCACCAATCATGGTACACAATCAACTTAACAAGTATTATAATGTACATTTCCGTTTACTGAGCATTGAAATTACGGAAGATGCCACGAAGCAAAACAATTAACATAATGACCCAAGTGTGGCGATATATCGTCCTTCTGTCCAAAAGGGATGTTACATGTGGCGATATATTATTCATCGGCATGAATCAGTTAATGATGTTATTTCATTCTTTCACTCAAAAGGTAACAACACGGTGTTACTAATCTGTTTTCAGATTCAGCGATCACAATTAAAGACCTAGCACAATTGTCAGGCACATAAGGAGAAAACAACATGCCACATTCGCTTGCAATCTCCTCGTGCTGGTATGATAATCTCATGATTTCTAACAATAACAAAGATAAAGGTTCTCCAACCACCAGAAAAACATACTCTTGTTTGGTTTGAAAACACGCCGTGCTGCAGAAGTAATGGAAACATGTTAAATACAACACCGCTTATCATGATCCTGTCCAGATTGAACAATAATATTACCATTGCAGAAACGATACACGCTAGAGATTCAAAAAACATTATAATATCGTTACTAGTATTCTTAACAAAGTAATAATGACATTTCCTGGTACCCATTTTAGAATGGGTCCACCCGGATGTCCAGGTCGGTTATACACATCCATCTCGATAAATACTCGAACCCCTGACTACCGGACCGACAGGCGAGCGACTACCCACTGCCCATAAACTTTGTATGGAGTTCCGAAGAACCCGCAGTCAGATGACACCCGCTGTGACATACATGACACATCTTGATACATAATATGACAGCTTAACTTTCCCCTGTTGACAGATAGAAAGATCAATGAAGATAACTTGAAAGAAATTAACTCATAAAGAGAACTGGTTATTCTCGTCAGAAGCCGACAGTCCACATTCTTTGGGATTGTCATGAGAAGAAGAGAGCAAAAATATGTCGTCACAACGGTACAACCAGAGGAAAGGAGAGATATGAGGAGACCAAGAGAGAAGATGCTGAATAGTTAAACATCATGGAATTGAAGAACATCAGTATCAGAAATGATTGACAGCGCAAGAGGCTGAAGGTTGTGGACAGACATGAACACCAACGCCACAAGACTTGGACTATAACAACAACAACAACAACAACAACAACAACAACAACAAAGAAGTAGAGGATGGTATAGTCCTCTCTGATCATGAAGTAGTGAATCTAGCCGTGTCTGACAGTGTGAACACATCCAGGGGTTCGTGAGCAGGTTCCGCACGCTGAACATCACTCGCCTGTTGGGAAACAGAAGTGATTGGCAGTACAAGAGACAGGAAGCTGTGGGCGAACAAGATGTCAATGCCACACTGTATGGATAATTAGAAATTGAAAAACAAAACAAACAGACGGAATAAGCCACTTCTAAGGCTAAATTGTCAAAATTAAAACACCTACCCACAAGACGACTATGTATAGCATGTATAATTTTGTTAAACACATATGTGGATGTTCGCGGGTGCTACGGGATTCGTGCACTGTGCTGAGATTGTCCTTGTGTATTCTAATGGAGGAAACTATAACACTTGTGGGTATCATCATCAGCATGCAACAGGCCATCTTTACACTCACATACATACTGAGAGAGAGAGAGAGAGAGAGAGAGAGAGAGAGAGGAGAGAGAGAGAGAGAGAGAAGAGTCGCTTTAAAAAATATGTATCTCTGTATCATAGCACGGCACGAGAGAGAGAGAGAGACAGAGAGAGAGAGAGAGAGCGAGAGAGAGAGAGAGCGAGAGAGAGAGAGAGAGAGGGGGGGGGGGGCTGTGAGGTACATTTTTCTCAGTATGATGCAAGTCTTTGGAATGCCACCCTTTAAATGTTTTTTTTTTCTTTTAGAAACGCCGCCTCTTAAAGATGTTTAATTATTGAATGGTTCAAATTGTATTTTGATTTCGCTGCTTATGCCGCCCCCTTACGGTGCCGCCTGATGCGGTCACCTCTCTGTATCATAGCAGGCACGGCCCTGCAGACAGACAGACAGGCAGACAGACAGACAGACAGACAGATAGACAGACAGACAGACAGAGATGTGAGAGATACAGAAAGTGGTGAGAGAGAGAAAGAGATGAGAGAGACAGAGACCAAGAGAGAGAGACAAAGAGAGGCAGAGAGACAGACACACCGAGAGACACAAAGAGACAGATTGAGATGTGAGAGAGATCGAGAGACAGACAAACACGCAGATAGAGATATGAGAGGGATAGAGAGAGAGAGAGAGAGGAGAGAGAGAGAGAGAGAGAGAGAGAGAGAGAGAGAGAGAGAGAGAGAGAGAGAGAGAGAGCAACACCAGTTTGCAAGAAGATATAAAACAAACTCCACACCAGACAAACCACAGAGAGCTAACAACGGGACTTACACACCGTGAGCCGGAACCGGAACCTTCCGTGAGGCATGATTCTTCATAACAGAGGCATCCCTAAGGATCCGGATGTGATTCCAACGGGAAAATAAACGCTAGTCTTCCGGTCTGCGATTCTTGCTGTCAGATCAAAACTGCACACGTTGTTTCCTTTCTCCCAGAGCTCTTCATTACATTACACAAGCCGTCAAGTCAGTCTTTTCATCCTGTTTTATGCCTACTGTTGGTGTTCGTACCGTTGTTGTAGGAATATATTTATGTTGCTCTTTTTTGTTGTTTTTATTTCCTTTCTGAGTTCTTGTTCAGTCTTGTATATTTATTTATATCTTTCAAGGATGTGCTGTCTCTACATTAGCAGGTTCTCAGGTAGCAGACCACCTCTGCGGCGAAGGTGTTACCGACGCAGTTCGTAAATCTGCATACCAGGTTCGATACACAGCTGCGAGCGATTTGGCAGCAGACCGTCTTGCGTTGGTTTTTACAACATGGTATCAGTGCTATTCGTTCAGCAAGCAATGGCAAACTACTGGACGTAAACTTGCCAAGAAATCACAAACAGCCAAATAATAAAATGTTGGGGTTAACTACGATGTCCTGTAAAGGATATGCAACTATCTTCAACGGGTGGTAGTACTTATTTTTAATCCTCATATGCAAACACACACACGTACGCACGAGCACGCACACACCCACACGCACATACGCGCATGGAAGGTCTCCGTGGCCAGGTGGTTAAGCCGCTTGTCTCGCACTCTGAAGGTCGTGTGTTTATTTCTGGGCACCGTCACTCTGTTCACGAGTGAAGTTTTCTCTGAGGACTCCTGAGGGTCATCGCTGGAGCCACGGAGTTCGTGCTTTGTGCCACGCTTTCGACAGGCCGCCCTGCGGGAAGAGACCGAGCTATGTGGGGTAAAACCCGGTGCAATAAAGTCGATCCTCTTCCTGTTTATAAACTGCCCCCTCTCCCCCACCCCCTGCCAATTTATTTTCTCCTAAACACACACTTGTGTGTCCAGCCAACAAACAGACAGACAGACCGATGATATATCGACAAACAGACAGACAGGGCGGGGCTTAGGTAGGTAGGTAGGCAGGCAGGTAGGTAGGTAGATAGACAGGTAGGTAGGTAATACGTAGGTAAGTAGGTATGCAGGTAGGTAGATAGGCAGGCAGGTAGGTGGGTAGGTAGGTAGGTAGGTACTATGTAGGTAAGTACTAGGTAAATAGGTATGTAGGTAGGTGGGTAGGTAGGTACACGCCCGGGAAAGTACCTAATGATGACGAACATTGTTATCTGCCGTAAACAAAATTAAACTACGTCCTGTATCAGGAACCTACAGTGTTAAGACCATCACCAGTCTTTCCCTCCCGTAGCGAACGATGAGAGTTGGCATCGAAACCTCATGTAAATGCACTCGTGATATTGTTAACGTAATCTCCTAACTGTTACATCAACGCGTACACTAGTTATCTGCTGTACCTTAGAACATTTCCCCATATTCCAGCAACAACATTAAATGTTGGACATCTATAGAAAAAGTATAATATTAATTATTGCTGAATCTATCTTCTCTATCATGAAAAGGCAAGAGCTTCCCACACAATCTGTCTTCTCTATTATGAAAGAGACAAGAGCTTCCCAAACAATCTATCTTCTCTATCATAAAAGAGACAAGAGCTACCCACACAATCCATCTTCTCTATCATAAAAAAAGAGAAGAGCTTCCTACACAATCTATTATCTCTAAAGTCCTATCTATTATCTCTAAAGTCCTAGAAAGAGCGTCCATGCCCAGTATCCACACTATATTAATGAAGAATCAGATTCGCTGGGCTGGTCACTTGACTCGCATGCCAGATCACAGACTCCCTAAACGACTTTTGTTTACGGCGAGCTGCATTGTGGTAAATGCTCACAAGACGGCCAGAGAAAACGCTTTAAAGACACTGAAGATCTCACTAAAAGCCTTTGGAATTCATCAAGTCATTTGGGGTACTGCTGCGAAAAACCGAAATTCGTCGCGCACATCATTACGCAAGGGTGTTGTCACTTGTGAAGCAACCAGGACTGCAAGAGCTGTAAAAACAAGGTTGAACAGAACAGCCACTGCAAGAGATCCTCTTCTTGGAACGTCAAGCATTCTTTGCCCACATTGTCAATGAGCAATTCCAGCCAAAAAGGTCTTATCAGCCATCGTAGAACTCACTGCTCCATACTTTCAACCCCACTGGATGAAATGAATTGTCAACATCATTCTTGATGGACAAACAACGTCTTCTTTATCATAAAAGAGACAAGAGCTCTCCACACAATATATCTTCTCTATCATATAAGAGACAAGAGCTATCACACAATCCATCTTCTCTATCATGAAAGAAACAAGAGCTTCCCCATACAGTCTATCTTCTCTATTATGAAAGAGACAAGAGCTTCCCCCACAATCTATCTTATCTCGTCAGGAAACTGCAGCTCACTTTCCGCTCATACAACAGAAAATCTGCTTCCAACACAACCACTGAGCAATAATTTGTCTGTCGATTGTACGTATATCTGTTACGAACGCCAGCAATGATAACGCTACTCGCTGGCTTCCATTTTATGTGCCTGGTTTTTGTACGGTAAGAATTAAGTGCTGCTTTTTTGTGTAGGCACGCTCAGCCTGTCATTCGGTGCAAACCTGTGTCGTAAAATTACCTGGATTGTTCTGAGCCGGGTGTGATGACCATGCGTCATTCTGTAGCTAAAGGGTGCACTCAGCTTAAGACTTGGAATTTATGTTAAAGAACATTCTTCTTCTTAAAGTCCATGTCGTGTGGCGTTGGTGGTTATGTCTACACACACGTTTCTCTCGTGTGTACTGCCAATAATTTCTGATACTGGCGTTTCTCCATGCCATGATGTCAAACTGTTTAAATAACTTCAAACCAATTTATTTCTATAGTGAATTTAAACACAGCCGTCATAAACAAATGATGCGCCACTTACTGCTTGACATATTTCGCCGCATCTCGTCAGGAGAATACTGCAGAGTTATATATTGTATCAAATAAAAATACGAATAATACTTTGGTTGAAATACTAAATACCTAGTCACTGATATTGTTCGCATGTGGAGTATGTTATTCCTACGGTAGTCCAATAGAACAGTGAAAACTTCAAATGCAGTGGAAGAAACTATGGCTACAGGGCTAAATAGAAAAAAGGAATATCTTGACTGCAGCGGAACATGACAATACAACATGAAACAGTCTATGATAAAATCCTAGGGAGGATTACCAAGCACAAACATGTGATTTTGATGTGTGACCTCTATAGCGACAGGCAAGAGTGCTATCAACTGCGCCATCGTGGCTCCCACGGTAAGATGGACAAATGGCTAAAAGTCATCGTGGTATATTGGTATTATAGTACCAGGGACTCTTGCTCGTGACTAAAGGCACTTGATGGCGTTTGTTGCCTACATTCTTTTGGTATCCATCTAAAGAGGTTGAATTAACCCCAGACCATCCCCCGCCTGAAAGAAACTGAAATCAGAACCACCGAGTGAAATCAGAACCACCGGGTGAAATCAGAACCACCGGGTGAAATCAGAACCACCGGGCTGGCAGGTGAATGAACAAGCCATGACCACTCTGCGGGTCATTTTAAATATTGCAATATTTTCAAGCCGGTTTCCGTGGCGATGGCGTTGCGGTGACCTATTTGGAAGCAGACCGTGTCTCGCTGGTTTAACGTATTGGTATGGGAGCCGGTCGTTCAGAAAGCAATGGCAAACTACTGAACGTAAAACTTGCCAAGACATCAACAGCGGCAGTAAAAATGTTGGTGTTGACTGCAACGTCCTGTAAAGGATGTGCAACTTTTAAAAAAAAATACCTTAAACTCATTCCCCACGTCTGCTGCATCTTCTGGGAGCCACTGTTTGAAAGTGTCGACACTGTTACCAAGCTAACCTGCTGACACACACGCGTTTCACGCTCGCGAGATCGGTTAGGGATTTTTTTTATACCCGTTTTTTACCCGGCCTTTACCTTCGAAACTGACAGACAACAGTAAAATCCCGTATTTGTACTTGTTATTTCGCTCTGTGCTTCTTATTTCTCCCCAGACTTAACATATGTTTGTTTCATGTCATATATGTCAAACATACATATCTGCTCTTGTTGTTTCTCAGCGGGATATCGGTATACCTTTTAGTTGCATTTTAAATAAAACTATAGAAAGGCCAAGAATGAGATGTCTTGATTTTGTAAAAGCTATATGACTGGCTAACGCATGCCGTAGAAACAGAATCAGCCAACATGCAAAAACATGATTGGCAAACGATGAGCTTGGCATGTTTATACTCCACTTGGAGTGGTATAGCCAAAATACGAAGAAGAAACAGCAGAAGAATAAAAGTAGAAGAAGAAGAGGAAGAGGAGGAGGAAGAAGAAGAAGAGGAGGAGGCAGGTGGAGGTGGAGGGGGAAGAAAAAGAAGAAGAAGAAGAAGAAGAAGAAGAAGAAGAAGAAGAAGAAGAAGAAGAAGAAGAAGAAGTCAGGACATACTTAATTAAGCACGCACTCGACACACTACATATATGATATAATCTAATGTAATGCTCACTCGTCACACTGAGGATAGTATATAATCTAATGTATCACTCACTGGTCACACTAAAGATATCATTAAATCATACTGTCACACGTCGTTCTCTTGATGATAATATCACGAAGTTCTTACGATGATATGCTCATGATATTATTGTGTGATGGTCGTTGTCTAGGTAACGATACTCATGGTGTGTCAATGGAGATATCTGTCTTGCAATGTAACTCACCCCCACAGTGCATATTCACCAGGCATTAAATAAGATTCCGTTGGCGTACATAATCCTTTATTACAGAAATAAGACGGACAAACTGAACAGGTTTATACATCCAGAAACATAACGTAATCCATAGAATATAAATATCCTCCTCACAATTTAACCAGCACACATCAATGCCTTCTCACGGCTGGCTTCTAATCTCAATCCACAAGACAGGTAATCCAGCTACTATCCACGGCTGGATCTCCCACAATACACACCACACATTGGGTTGGAGCCACTGCTCAACTATAGAACCCACTCTGGGTTCAGGCCTACACTCAATACAGAACCCACTCTGGGTTCAGGCCTGTCTTCACAACTAGAAGAACAACACAACACGGAGCTCTCTCTTAAACGACCTGACCCGCAGTCGGTCTCTTCTCTCACTGCCTTTCCAGTCTCCTCACTTCACACAACACACCACTCTCTTTCGACCCATCCCCCCCCCCCCTGGGGATTTCCACTCGTATCCGCCCCATTATTTCTGAGGGTTGATTGTTTTCCTCGTAGCCAGGTCAGTCACTTTACTGTCTCCCACTCTCATCTCCATTCTTCCTCCTGCCCGGTCACTCACCTCAATGTCAGTGACCCAGGCTTATGTCACATACTAAAGATATTATATAATCTAATGTATCGCTCACTTGTCACACTAAAGATATCATGAAATCATGCTAAAAATATTATATAATCTAATGTAGTGCTCACTCGTCACACTAAGGATAGTACATAATCTAATGTATCACTCACTGGTCACACTAAAGATATCATGAAATCATGCTAAAACTATTATATAATCTAATGTATCACTCACTGATCACACTAAAGATATCATGAAATCATGCTAAAAATATTATATAATCTAATGTAGTGCTCACACGTCACACTAAGGATAGTTTATAATCTAATGTAGGGCTCACTCGTCACACTAAAGATATTATATAATCTAATGTAGCACTCATTCGCCACACTGAAGATATCATGTAATCACACTACAGATATTACATAATCTAATGTGGGGCTCACTCGTCACACTAAAGAAAGATATTATATAATCTAATGTGGGGCTCACTCGTCACACCAAAGATATTATATAATCTAATGTGGGGCTCACTCGTCACACCAAAGATATTATATAATTTAATGTGGGGCTCACTCGTCACACTAAAGATATTATATAATCACACTAAAGATATTATATAATCTAATGTAGGGTTCACACACCACACTAATGATATATAATCTAATCACTCGGCAAACTATATACACTATATACCAATGTAGCATGTACTACTCACACTAAAGACAATATTTATTCAATGCAACACACCTAAAGAGCCTAGCGTTACTGTTAAAGTTAGTTGCATGTCGGAATCAACCCCGGCATTTTTTTTACGTTTGTAATTAACTCGGCAATGTATACGTTGAGTAATCTGTCATTACTTTCTGGGTAACCGACGCCCATACCGTCGAAAACAACGTAATGCGGTTCCAAATCGTCTGCGGCAGAATTCGAACCCCCACTCTTATGTCTGGAAACTGTGGAACGAGTTCACTGGCTCCAAGCCACAGCACCGACCAGCTATATTGTTTAGTTAGTTGCATATTCTTAATAGTATGTCGCAGTCAACTCCAGCCTTGTTTTAAAGATGATAATTTCTTGGCAAGTTTACTTTCAGTAATGTTCCATTGCTTTCTGAACAACCGGGACTCATACCATTGTATTAAACGCAGAGCTAGGCGGTCTGCTTCCAAATCGCCCTCAGCTATGTTTCGAATGCGGTATAGAAGGCAAGGCCCTGGTCATCCATTGCACCTGTATTCGTCTCCAGTCGTCTTGACTTGTCTGGCCACTGGACTCAGATGGATTCAGACGAGAGAGTGGGGTCGACGAATTGCGCAACTCTTCCTCACTTTGATCCAATGCATCGCGCTAGTCATTCTTCATCCAATCAACCCCACTGGATGAAATGAATGGTCATGATCATTCTTTATGGACAAACAACAACATAGAATGCGGTATGCGAGATTGCAATTTGTCTTCTCCTTCTTTCTTTAGCTAGATTGTGCATTGCCTTCTTCTTTCGTTCGCTAGATCGTGAATTTCTTTCATAGCCCCATCGACAAAGTGCCGGTAGCTATACAGTTACTCATCATCAAAAGGCCCACGATATACCTATAGGGAAATCCGCCCCTGTGTGAGAGAGACACCCAGCGCCAGAATGTCTGGTCACAACGCCCTTGAAAAGTTCTATAATCAAGTTGGGTCGTACAATGCCAGGTTATTGTGTCCGAACACCTGTGTTAAGTTGTTGTAACGTATCGCACCTATATAGATCAAACCATGTTAGCAAAACCTAGTCATCATCATCATCAAGTGGCATGTCAGCTGGCGTAGGCATTCATGACTCTCCACAGATCTCGGTCCTTGGTTTTCTGGATCATCACTGCTGATAATATCCCCCATGCCACCGTCTCAATCCATCCAGCTTGTTCTGCCTCTGCCTCTCGTCCCCTCGATATTTCCAGTTGTCACGATGTTCTCCAACGAATCTCTTCTCATCACATGACCAAAGCAAGCTGTTTGTCTCGTTCTTATTGTATATAATGTTCTAGTTTCATTAGCCTCTTTCAGGCAGTCGTTGTTAGTTACTTTGGCAGTCCAAGGAATTCGCAACATTTGTCTCAGGAACCATATCTCTAAAACTAGTCCAGCGGCCATTTACACACCTTGATGCGTAGTGGGTACATGGTACTCTCCTCATATTTGTATAGATCAATTGGCACTTGATGGGTGAAAAGACTAATAACTCGCCAGCCGTCTTTATGTCCCAGAACATGTTCTGGTACCTATGTTAGGCTGGTTCGATGTTGGAGTCCGGTTCGAGTGAAAAGTCCTTTTCGACAGCAATTCGAACACATCACCGACGCGCTGGCAGACAGGCATGTTAACCACTATGCCATCTCGGCTATCTACGATTTTGTTTTGTCTTTATGTGTTTTATTATGTTTTTAATGTAATTTGAATATGTTTTTAATGGTGCATGTTCTGCAAAGAACCCAGAACACCGGCTTTCAGCGCACAGGAAGTTTGAGAGCTAGCGCTCTTATCCTGTCCACAACGAAAGCCCAGAAGCAGTTTCCTGATGTAGTTCTGTGACGTAATATCGATATCACAATGAGTACGCGTAAGAGCAAGTAGAAGTAAGTTGCCATTCTGTCCCTCACTTTGGCGAGCGACGAGACCATGAGTCGAACCAGCGTCAGACTGTGCTCGTGACAATTACCGGCGCAGCTCGCTATCAACTTCGTTAGCGTGAGCGCCTTGTAAGCAGTTCTGGCAAAAGATTTGTCTAGAAGCTTTTCCTAACCTTATGTTAAGATTGCAGACAACAGCAGCAGCAGACAGCAGCAAACAGCAGCAGCAGCAGCAGCAGCAGAAGAAGAAGAAGAAGAAGAAGAAGAAGAAGAAGAAGAAGAAGAAGAAGAAGAAGAAGAAGAAGACGATGACGATGATGAGGGTGAGGATGATGATGATGATGATGAAGTTATGTGGGTGTGGAAGGCAAGAGGAAATCACACCATCAGTTTACAAAGAGGCACTTGTAGGGCAGTCAAAAAGAATTAGACAGATAACGGACATTATGTGTTGTGTCGTTTCTTTTTTAACGTTCCCTCTCTTTAAACTCAAGCGTAGTCCATACACTGTGCTACAACTTCTAATGCACTGGACTGACTTTTGCGTGTGAATTAGCTTTCCCTATTACAAGTGTCCCTCGCCATCAGGCCAACCCATTCCCACTTCCGGGTTATTTGAATGTGCATCCTTAGGTCAATGACGATAAGTCAACGTTTAGTCGAACCCGCTACCTCGACATAAGCACACCGGAAGTTTAAGAACGATCGCTCTTATATATTCGGCCATGCTGACAATGTGATGACTGAGTGACGTGGTACATATTCTCTTATCATTTTTTGGGGGGAATATAGAATAAGCACTAAATAACTTAGAAGCTCGGTGAAGGGAAGGGCACACACAGATACAAGCTAGGTTTCGATCAAAATCTTTATCAACACACACACACGCACACACACACGCACGCACGCATGCACGCACGCATGCACACACACACACACACACACACACACACACACACACACACACACATACATTGGAAACACGGGGGGAAAACAATATCTTCAACCCATCTCTCCATGTTTGCTGTAGGAACTGGCTGGATCGTCTGAGAGACACTGTTTTAAACGGTCGCTGCTGTTACCAAGCTTACCTGGTAGTTATTCCCCTGACACTCATGCGTTTCACACTGGCGAGGGCGGTTGGGGAATTTTGAAAGCCCAGCCTTTACTTTCGAAATGCCTGGCAGACAACAGTAAAATCATACAGGTGCTCATGTGGTTGTGAACTGCGCTCATAATGTCGCGACCGCAGTCGGGCGAGGGTTCGGCGGCTGAGATCATCGTCTCCATAAGTGAGTGAAAGACTGGTCATCTTGTCCTCCGTGCAACAGGTCTACACAGCTTCCATATCACTTCACATTCAAAAAGCATCTCTATTACATCACATTCAAATAGCTTCCTTATTAATTAAATTAAAATCCCTATAAGATCACATTCAAACAGCATCCCTATTACATTACATTCAAATAACATCCCTATCGCAACACATTCAAATAGCATCCCTATTAGATCACATTCACATAGCATCCCTATCACATCACATTCATATAACATCCCTATCACATCTCATTCAAATAGCTTCCCTAGTATATCACATTAAAATAGCATCTCTATT
>JACEFZ010013573.1:0-13484 GCA_014155875.1 Cepaea nemoralis | reverse complement strand
GCCCCAAAATATCATCAATTACGGGCGGTGGGTACCTCTTTTTTTTTAGAAATTTTTTATTTAACGCCCTGTATCAAAACAGAACCTGTTCAAACCCCATCAACTTGGCCAAATTACCCCCGGGAGATGCCATTCTAAATTTTGATTTGTTTTTAAATGCCTCCCCTTTCAACATATTTTTCTATTGCCTTTTTTCTACGATTTCTCTATTTTTTTAAATGGAGTTCGTAGGGTTTTTAAAAAAGAAATTTGGGTTTGGATGTCTCCCGGGGTCTATTTCCATCGAACTTTTTTGTGTTTTTAACCCAAATTTTCTAAATCATTTTTTGGGCAAACACATTTGATTTTGCTTTAAAAGGTTGTTCAACATTTCCCTTTTTTTTCTGGCGAAGTTTTTAATTGTGCTAAAAATTTTTTTTTTTCTCTTTTTAAAATTTGCCCTATTGAATGTATTTGTGCTTTTTCTTCTGATGGATGGATAAATTTCACCATTTTTTACTTTCCCCTTTTCCTTCGGGATCCGCGTCTATTATTATTTTTTCATTAAAAGGTTTTTCTGAATAACTTATTCCTCCATTTTTTACTCTATCTTTTCCCAATTGTCACAACTTTTATTTTTCTAGCTTACCCTTTTACCATCCTCGTTTTTTTTAAATTTCTCTACCTGTGTTATTAATAACCATTACTGGAAATGTTAAACTTTTATCTAATTCTATTATTCCATCCGGAACTTCTAAACCTGGCTCATCAATTATTTCATTTTGCAATTCCGTGATTCTGACTATGTTTCATGCTACATAATACGGTTTCTCTTCAGTCTTGCTTGTATCAAATTAACTGACTGTGGTTTTAAATTCATGGTCGTTTTGACTCTAACTAGTGTCGACACATGCATATCTTCTTCTAGATCTACGTAAACATCTTGGAATTTTAATTTATGCAATCAAATAAAAGTCTCACCCCATTTTTCAATAAAAATCTAGTCCCAATATCATATTTCTATTTAAATCTTTAACCACATGGAACATATGCCTAACATTTATCCCTCCTAATTTCAAATTTATCATCGTTTGTCCTAACACTTCTAATTTTTGTCCCGTTACCGAATGAAGATTCTCCTGAATTCTAAATATTTTACAATTTTTTAACATTCGATATAAAAATGCTTCTTTAATCACGCTAACTTGTGCTCCCGAATCAACTAATGTTCTAACTTTATATTTTCCTATCTGTACTATACATGAGCTAGGATCTACCATATTTAATGACAATTGTTTTACCTCGGCTGTTTTTTTATTTCTCAACGTTCTACTATACTCATCCTTTGGGTTTTTAATATATTGATGCCCTTTTTGGATCTTACTATCTTCCCTCCTACTGCCGATCCTATTCAGTAAGCGGGATGCCAATTTCCCTGATTTCCTGACCTTCTAAAATTTCTCTGTATTTCTCCAGAATTCCAATTTGCTGGTCTGCCATTTGCCATTCTATTCTGTATACTCGTCTGAACACCTCTACTATTTTGCGTATTCGATGGGCCACTTCTGTTACCACAAAAGCGAAAAATGTGCCCACGTTGGTGACATCCCCAACAAACCACATTCGAGTTATTTGTGTTACCTTCCATGTTTCTTACAGTATTTCTCACTTGTCCTCTTCTATCTTGATTATATACATTCTCGTTTCTTTGCACCATTTGTATTTCTCCTCGTCTTCCTCTCCATCCATGTCTATACTGTCCTATTTCCATAGGTTCTTCAATTCTATCTTCCGAACTACTACCTAACTCTCGTCCTACCCTTAACCTAAACCTTCCTCCTCAAGCTTTCCTCTTGTATAGCGATATCTACCGCTTGTGACAATCTTGCAGGATTCTCTCTTAATAATTTAAATTTCAATCCATCTGACCTAATCCCATCAACAAAAATCCCTACTAACATCCGTTCCACTTCTTCTGCTCGTACATTCTGTCCTAAAAATGACTCTTCAGCTAAATTGATTAACCTGTCACTGTATAACTGAACACTTTCTGTGCTGTTTTGTCTAGTCTGTCGCAATACTGAGAATGCGTGTTGTGGATCAGTAATTTCAGCATATTTTCTTGCGAGATCATCTTTAAATTCTTCCCAGGTTTCACCTCCTGCTGCCTCTAACTTTCTTCTTATATGGTCAGAAACTGGACTTGTACTTGTTCTGTATGCCAAGTTCTTTTTCTCTCCATCTGTAGCGTTTACTAAATATGCATGTTTTCAATAGAAATAATCCATTTCTTAAACTGATTTGCTTGACCACTAAATCTTTCAACATCAGTGCTTATATTTTGTTGTCTTAACACTGCATCCAACCTTGATATTGCCCCGCCAACGCCAGTCAGTACCTGTGAAAAATCTTGGGATTCCATCCTAAAATTTATAATTATCAAGCAATATACAAATATTTCAAACAATATTAATTTCAAACCCAGCAACAATACATAATCTGTTAATTACTCTAATATTATCTAATTATCTTAACTAAAGCCTCCAATCGAAGATCCTGACGAAGAAATATTCCTGTTTCAACCCTGAATTCTGACAAAAGAATTTAAATGACCTCCTGATTCAGAATTACCTACACCACATAAAAAAGGACTCTAATCAAGCTCGTTAAAATGAGCAGAACAACGAAGAGCCTCTGGGTTTCTTTCCTTAATAATTTAATCGCAGTCGACGTCAGATCTTTCCAATTATTTCCTGACGTTGATTATGCTCGATATCAGGCTCGCAACAAGACTGTTTGATTACTTGCTCGATTACTGTAGATTCCCTTCAAGTAAGGTCACCTTCACGCAAGCGACAATTGCTCACGACTTCAGCAAAAAAAACTCACTTTCCAGCAGCAATCTGTGATTTTCATATATATATTTCAGCGCAAACGTAATCCAGTCAACAACAATTGGACTTAAAGCTGACTCTATCCAGTCTCTTATTTTCATGTGGGACTCTCGCCATGGTCAGTTTAAATAGTTGAGACAAGTTTCATTTATGCCTTCCTTTAATTGAAGTGACTGTAGAGAGTATCGCAGACCTTGATTTCATAATTATGGAATTTGCACCATAACCTTGACTTCACCTTCAACAGTCCCACGGGTTAAAACTCATAATTTGTACTGATTTTTGATGCAGAACGGCATTACTTGATCTCAATATACCATTTTGCGTTGGTCAATTCTCCAGTTAATTTCATAATTATGTAATAACATCAGTCTTTCAAAAAAAATAAGTATCAATCAAACCTTTTTTTTAGCGCTGACCTTGAAAATGGATCTCCTTCTTAACCAGGAATCCAGTGAGAACCCAGAACAGCTACCAACAGTCGGCTTTCATCTGTTGCGTTTCTCAATATTTACTTCTCCAGACACGCCAGACATAACCATCTTCTATGGCGGTACTTTCTCTCTCCGCGACCTCCCATGTTTCATAAATTCACGGCACCAAATCAACCTGTGTCACAGTGCTACATACAGGTTATACTAGTGATCGTACAGCACACAAGTCTTCGCGTTGTTAGAAACATACTTTATTATCTGAATCGTTCTATCTCTGCACACATGATGGAGACTCTCTTCTTGGTGTTGACATCTCTTCTCGCTGGCCCCAAGTGACGTGTGTGTCTTACCTAGATTCCCCTCTTCATTCGTGCACACACGTTCACTATGGTTTTCCCCCTAGTCAAGGAATGCGCAGCATTCCTTAACTCTTTACTCCTAACCTAATTCCTCACTGTTACAGTAGGTAGGTAGGAAGGCAGGTAGGTAGGTAGGTAGGTAGGTAGTAGATAGGTATTTAAATGGGTATGTAGGTAAATTGATATTTAAATGGGTATGTTGGTAAATAGGTAGGTAGGTAGGTAGGTAGCTTTTACTTACCATATACCATACATACCTAAGGCATTCACTGTGTTATCATATATCATGCACGCCTTAGTAAGTAGGCAGCTGAGTATGTTCGTAGGCAGCTATATAGGTATACATGCAGGTAGGTAGCTATATATGTAGGTAGCTAGATAGGCATGTAGGTAGCTAGATAGGTAGCAGAAACATAGATCGGTAGCAGACATATAGGTAGCAGACACATGGATAGGTAGGCAGGTAGATAGGTAGGCAAGCAGGCAGGCAGGCTGGTAGGTAGGTGGATAGGTAGGTAAGCAAGCAGGCGGCAGGATTTTAGGTAGGTGGATAGGTAGGTAGGTATCACCGCATGCGTAATACGCCTCAGGGAGTGTAAAGAAGTCCTTCACTGTTTAACTTACCATATACCATATACGACTCAATATGTGAAAAGAGGGATTTACAATATTACGTACCATATACCATACACCCCTCAAACACGCGAAAATCGTCCCTTTACTTAGAAATGTTATAATGCTCTCTTGTAAGAAGTCTTTGCTGCTCTGGCTAGGTTAGAACAGATCACTAACATATTCATTGTAGAAGAATATATCTCGCCTAATGTGACCTCCCATTTGGACAAAAGGATGATATGTGGCCATAGTAGGGTTATGGTGTTATTGGTTTCGTTTCGCTGTATCTTCGGCAATTTTAATGCTCAGTGAAATGACATCTACATTATTATAATTGTTTATTTGATTCTGCACCATGTTTAGTCTAAACCTACTGTTTTATTTAGCACTGAATCTGTTAAAAGATGTCCACTCAAATGTTGCTGACGTGTCAAGATATCGGAGACTGCCCACAGAGTGCGATGACGGAAATGTAGCATGAGTAAAGAGAATTATTGACCAGAATTTAAAACTGACATCTGCGGAGACAGTGCATGTAGAAACATTGAGTGAAAGAATAGTAAGGTAATAAAATTGTATACAAGAGACTTAGCATTAGAATAGCTACCTGTAAGTCAGAGTGGGTTCGCCTGATGGCGAGGGACACTGGTAATAGGGAAAGCTAATCCACACGCACAAATCAGTCCAGTACACTAGAAGTAGTAGCACGTGTATGAAATATGTTTGAGTTCAAAGCGAGCAATCACACTAAAATATAATTACAGCTTACGCTCGCAGGGTCTGCACCTGTTGACACGTGAACAGATCAAACGCAGGTAAATTTCTGTCCAGAGTTACCCGTAAAATGTCAGTCGGAAAACATTTTGACGACCACAGTGACAGTAGGTGAGACTTGAGTTCACCAATATCCCACACTCCAAAATGTACAGCATGGAATGGACAACACGGGGCTATCAAATACCTGCCATGCCGAGCGCACAGAAAACTGTAGGAAAAGTTATGCTGGCGGTTTGTTATATACCAAAAGTGTCCTATAGAAAGATTAACTCCTTCCAGGCAACACGGTTAATGGACAGTACAATGCAGATCTTCTTGCAAATGACAGAAAAATAAAAGAAAGTGACCAGGAAATTAAGAATAGCATGCACTCAGATTCTTCCTTTGCTTCAAGACAACGGGCCCTCTCACAAAGCACGGTTTGTGCAGTTAACAGACACAGCTTTGAAACGTTAAATCCTGTCTCGTATATGTCTTCATTAGACTCTCCTTTTCTTAAACGTTAAGCACACAACTCAAAATAAATCATTTTGACAGTTATGATTAAATCATACTACCCTGTGATAGCAGGTTTAGTTCGAAAAATAGGGTCTTATATTTCCAAGGATTTTTCAAGGTCAAGCAGAAATATTAAACATGTGTCATTTCCGATGGTAGATTTATTTAACAGGAATAAACATTATCCACATTTCAGTTCTCTATTAAACTCCATTTATTGACAGGGTAAAGACTTATCGCCAACCCCTTGTATATTAACTCGGTCATCACTTTAACACCTCGCGTTGATTTCGATAGTAGGAGCGCTGGTAGATGAGATATCATTAACAAACTACTGAAGGTAAAAATAGTCTAATAAATCACAACCTGTTTTTTTTTGGGGGGGGGGGGGGGGGTGGAGAGAAAAGAAAGAGAGGGGGAGAGTAAGAGAGAGAGTGAGAGAGAGAGAGAGAAAGAGAGAGAGAGAGAGAGAGAGAGAGAGAGAGAGAGAGAGAGAGAGAGAGAGAGAGAGAGAGAGAGAGAGAGAGATGGGGTTAATTGCGACGTCTTTCATGTTTTACTGAGGGATTAATTGCGACGTCTTTCAGGTTTTACTGAAAAACAAAAAAACTGAAAAACAAAGGCAAGAGGATGGATTTCATTACACCGGGTTTTATGCCTTGGTCTGTTTCCGCAGGACGGCCTGCCAAAAAAGTCGCACAAAGCACGAACTCCGTAGCTCCAGCAACAACCCCTATCAGTCTCTGAGAAAATTAAAATCGTTAATTAAACAGCATAGCCCGGAATCGAACCCACAACCATCGAAGCGCAAGGCTGGTGGCATAACCACTGAGCCACGGAAACCCCCAGGGTTTTGCTGCCACTCCACATTGCAACCATTCGAGTCAAATCATCTCAGACCACGGCGGGGAAGTATTTCTGATATGTGGTGCAGGTGGTGTATGGTGGGAGGAGGGGTAGTTGGGTTGGGGTTGGGGTTTACTGTATTACACCACATGTTTCATTACATGTTAAAGTCTATGATAGAGAGAAAGATAGGAGAGAGAGAGAGAGAGAGAGAGAGAGAGAGAGAGAGAGAGAGAGAGAGAGAGAGAGAGAGAGAGAGAGAGAGAGAGAGAGAGAGAGAGAGAGAGAGAGGATAATGTGATCCACAATCAGCCATAACTCTTCCGTCTCGTTTAAACTCGTTTAACATTTCAACTCATGAAAACGCTTTGCCAACCAACATCAACGACTGACAACCTACAATTGAGAAACTACTACCACTACTAAAGCAGCAACTACAAATACTAAAATACTCTTACTACACGTATTGCTGCTTTTACTGATGCTATTACTGCTGCAACACCAACAACTACTACTGCTACTGATAATAATAACTACTACTACTACTACTACTACTACTACTACTACTACTACTACTACTACTACTACTACTACTACTACTACTACTACTACTACTACTACTACTTCTACTACTACTACTACTGTTACACTACTCAATGAATTTTTCGTTTAAGCGAGCAAAAAACAATATCAACCTGGAATAAAATCAACGTTATAGATAACAAACGCGACAAACAAATAAAGGCAATTGGGAAATCGCAATGACAGAGACTTAGCCAGGAATCATGTTGAAAGTTCAAAGCACGGGTGACTGATGGACATGATAATAATGCATGGGCGAACGGATACAGATGGCGTCATCCGTTCTTTGACAGATTGTAATCTTGGTAGATAAGGTGTAATCTAGTTTCTCTGACATAGATAAGGCGTGAATATAATCTCGGTTACGTACAAATATGAAACGTTTCAATAAATGCATATGTTATTATCTCGGGCTGAAAGACAGGCTGGACATATCTCTTCCATCATATGGAGCACGCAAGCTCATGACATATGGGCGTGTGGTTGTTTTGTGTATGAGGTTGAGAATGAAAAGAGAGTTGATGAAAAGAATCGGTACAACTATCTCGGAACACTCATAATATCTGATGGGAGATTACCTTGAAGAGATTAGAACAAGAATCGCTATGGCGAAGGTAGCCGCTTTGAAGAGATAAGAACAAGAATCGCTGAGGAGAAGGTGGCATTTTGGAAGATGATCAACATACTGGTAAAAAAAATGCATTGTCATCTCCTGTCTATAGTTCCTTGTGGTTGAGGGCAGGAGGACATGAGCTTGAGAAATTAAGTCCGCCTGATTAGTGCAGTCTCCCGAAATATGCAGGTTAGTGTTTTCTTTTTGCGCCCTACAGAAAAATAGCCAAACCTTACTGAGGATTTGAATCCGGATTACACGAAGAAGCCGGCATTCTGTTCACTCGGCCAGCCGTTCCACGATAAACATACTGACCAATAAAAAGATGTCATTTGCAACGAAAAAAAAGTGTTGAAGTACTACATAGAACCTAGAACCTGTACTTCTGTATGAATGTGAAGCACGGACAATGGGCACACAAGCTGAAACACGTCTAATGGCAGTGAAAATGTGGTTTCTGGGGAACATACAAAGAATACCATGGACAAACAGAACAACCAATGAGCAAGTCCTACAAGAAGCAAATGAAAACCGTAAACTGATTAGAGAAATTAGACGTAGACAGTCACAATTTTTGGACACATTGTAAGAAATACAATAGAGAACTTGGTGACAACGGGCAAGATTGAGGGGGGAAAAAACAAGGTGAAGGCAGAGACGTAAATATCTGAATGGCTTGGCTACGTACCACGATCGAGACAAGAACAGGAAGCTAATCCACGACTCTGGTGATCGTGTGACATGGCAAAACATGACCGCCCGCGCTTTTCAGCATGGCACAAAATGAATGAATAAATTGAATAAAAAGGAGCAAGTGAAATAATCCGATCACAATAATAACAATAGCATCATCATTACCTGCCTAGGCTTTGAGCTATGGAGAGGATAACTCCAGTTTACAAACTGTCGTCTATCAAGACGGCAAGGTGCCAGTCATCATCAGTATGTGCCTTACAAAATGGTGTGAGTGGGAATGTCTCTCCGCAGATCTGGGTTCTTAGTGTTCCTGGTCCACTGTGCTGATGATATTCCTCCATACCACTGTCTCACTTCATTCAAGATTATTTCTCTCAGCCAAGCTCTGTCTCTTTCCCCACCTATTTTCTTAGTTGTGGCGGTATTCTCCAGTGCCTGTCTTCTCATCACATGACCAAAGAATGCTCTCTCTCTCTCTCTCTCTCTCTCTCTCTCTCTCTCTCTCTCTCTCTCTCTCTCTCTCTCTCTCTCTCTCTCTTACGGTTGTATATAATGCTCTAGTTCCGTTAGCTTCTTCCGGGCCGTCGTTGTTAGTTACTCTGTCAGTTTAATGTATTTGCAACATTCGTCTCGGAAACCACATGTGTGTTGTTTCTAAGATAGACTCGTATTCCTGTCCAGTATTTCTACAATTGTCTGCAAGTAATCTAGTAGCTCAAACTCTACCATCCCCGATGATGTCAAATATATGACTCATATTTCTGCCTGTATTTCTACAATTCTCTGCAAGTTATCGATTTGTGCCAGCGTATGTGGCGAAGGGGTAGTGAACGCTATAAGCAATCCAGCATAACGCGTTTGAAATCAGCAAAGTACATGCAACAATGTAATCTGGTTGTACATATGAGGTAGAAATTTCAGCTATGAGTATCTGAATCACGGCGCTTCAAACTACTTTTACCAAATATGACCCTTGTTTACTCCTCAAAATGACCTTGTGAATTGGCGGATTAGAAGATTAGAACTCAAACTCTTAGAGTTAAAGGAAGATACTGGTGAGATTTATATAAAAACGATGGTAAAAACTGGGCGGAGGAGCAAGCACCACAGAAGGCTTCCAATCATCAGAAGAGGTCCCTCCCTCACCGAATGTTTTAGTCCTTTTACTTTCCTTACACTCTCAGGTGGTGGAACAGTCCGTAGCATGACTCCTGTGTGTCTTTCTCCTGTTGTATTTATTCGCCTTCCAGAATCATACTTATCCCATACCTACACTGTGAAGTCTTTCCGTCTAGAAGCCACCCCACTCTCAGAGGGCGAGCATTGGACACCCGGTGCATCTATTAGTGTTATCACTGCATAAACATAACATAACCTAGAGCAGGGGTGGGCAAAGTACGGCCCGCGGGCCGCATGCGGCCCGGCAACTGACATTATACGGCCCTCGAGGGCATTTAAAAATTTAAAAACAAATTACTATCGTTATGATTGCTTTAGCATTTTTGATAAAATTTCTTTCTAATTTGCTATTTTGTAAACTTTTATCATTGTTTGGATCACCATACATTTGCGAACAAGCATTTTCTTGCTTGAAGATCAACAAATGTACGAATAGGTCTTTATTTGTCGGAATGCAACTTGCATGCTGTCGTGCGAATTTCATCAAGTAAACTTGCTCCAGATTTCAAGAATATTGTCAAAAATTTCAAGCAGTTACATAATCTCATTATAAATCAACAATTTTAGTCCCAATGTAGTTGGTTTGTGTCTAAATTAAAACCATTGATAGATAATTAAAACGCCATTTATTATAATAAAAAAAAAAAATTTAATCTTATTAACAAATTAGTAAACATTTTTGTCCATGTTGTAAAATATAATGTTTAAGTGTATAAGTAAAATAAAATTGCAATAATTAGTTATTTATACCGTTTAATAACCTATAAATAATTCATAATTACTTATTGTGATAGGTTGCTGTAAATAAAGTGGACATAATATATATGCTGCCCCCCAATAGTTTGTCAATGTGGCCCTACGCACAAAAAGTTTTCCCACCTCTGACCTAGAGGATATTGCACAACGCAAGCAGAAGACTACACGAGCTCATGGAGATCTTGGGCACGCACGCGCGCGCGCGCGCACACACACACAGAGTGCTAGTCACTAAGGCTTCCAGGGAATTATCACCACTACTACAGAGAATAACTAACCCTCCTTCTATCAAATCAACAAGACACCCATTAATGTGTTACTACATAGAATAAATAACCCTCATTCTATCAAATCAGTAATACGTGCATTAATGTATTACTACAGAGAATCATCAACACTCATTCTATCAAATCAATCATACATGCATTAATGTATTACTATATAGAATAACTAACTCTCATTCTATTAAATCAAGATGTATTAATATGTATTACTATATATATAATAAACTCTTATTCTATCAAATCAATAAGGCGTGCATTAATGTATTTTTTTTCGCACATCCTATTACAGGACATTGCTGTCAACACCAGCATTTTACCGCTGTTATTTATTTCTTGACAAGATTTTTTAGTTGTATGTCCTTCACAGGACGTAGCAGTCAACCCCAACATTTTCGCTGTTCGTGATTCCTTGGCAAATTTTACGTTCAGTAGTTTACCATTGCTTTCTAAATGACCGGTACCTAAAACCTGTTTTCAAAAAAAAAAAAGCCAGCACCGCTGTGATTCGAACCCGAGTATACGGGCTCACAAACCGCGTTCGCAAGCCCTTAGCCACAGAGACCTTCAATTTTCCACTCATTAAACCTTAACATGTCCTTTAATTAAAATTAAAATGATGCATGCTATTTTTCAGTAAAGTGCCGTTTTCATTTTTAAAGTACCGTTTGACAAGATTACGCTCAGTAATTTTCCATTGCTTTCTGAGCGGCTGGCTCACATATCCCGTAAGTAACGGGCGCGGCGAGAACCGCTCACGATTCTCGCGCAGCTGCGTTTACTCACGTGGATAAACGGGATTACGGAGAAAGTCGCTAACCGATAGGCCAGAGAGAAAATAATAAGTCCTCATTCTATCAGATAAATATAAAAAATTGATCTATGTATTACTAAAGAGAACTAGTTTCATTACGGGGTGGCGGGGGGGGGGGGGGGGGGGGGGGGGGGAGCTCTGAGTGGTCTCCTCGAGTTCTGGAGGTCTTAATCTTTATTTTCAAAGGGTTAAGAATTGGGCACGCAGGCCCGTCTGACATTCTGCCCTTCTTCTCTATTTCCTCTCATACATTCTTTCATTCAAAATCACTTATGAAGCTAATCTTTGACAACAAAAGAACAATAAGCATTAACACGCATGAAAAATAATCAATAATACATGACTCACTGAGATAATGTTTAACATGGGCATTATAAATACCTAAGGAAGGTGTAACGTGCCATACATATGGGAATGTTTATTGGCTAGTTGTCGTTTGAGACAATTTACCATTATTAATAAAAAAATTTTAATGGGGGAATGTAGTCTGTACTGAGGTTGTGTTCAAATAGGTTGCGAGTGTATGTATAATGATTGGTGGTGTCTTTGATTTCTTGTGGAAGATTGTTCCACAACTGAGTGGCAGAGTATGCTAAGCTTGTTTTATATAAGTTTATCCTAGGTTTGGGGACATGAAGTATATTTAATCGTTCGCTAGGTCTTGCGTTATATTTGAACAATGGCCAAAGGTAGCTTGCAGCATTTGGAAATAGGATTTTGTGATTAGTTTAGCCTTATTAAAAAGTAGGCTTTTGTGGAGTGGCAGTACCTGAAGACGTTTATGTAGGTTAGAATTGTCGGTAAGCTTTTCACCATTAATTAAACGCACTGCCCTTTTCAGGATTCAATAAAGGCGTTTTTTATTGATTTAGAGCATCCATACCATATTGTGGAGCAAAAATCAATATGGTCCCGGGTCCAAGCCCCGGTGAAGACAGGGAGTTTTTTCACGTGGACTTCTAGTAATAAAATTTCTTCTGGTGTCCGGGTAGTGAGATCGGATGTCCGTGTGTATTGATGTGCCCGTAAAAAATCCCTTGGCAGTTGGAAATCTAAACAGTGTAGCCTAACGTCGCTGCCCGAGCCAAATTTCGAGTTAAAAATCTACCCAAAGTATTTCAGGATCCTCGCCGGTGCTACGGAATTCGTGCATTGAGCTAAGATTTTCTGGACTCCGGCTTGAGTTAGGAGTAGAACAGAGCACTTATGGGTTACACCCGTGTGCCGTGATGTTGATCCGTCGATTAAACTAAACTAAACTAAACAGTAACATTCATGCCATACATTCTGATACTACATGCATCTGTGCCGGCTTCCTGGCCTAGAGGGTAGCGACTTTTCTCCGTAATCTTGTATACTCTCATAAGTAACTTGACGACGGTGAGAATCAGCAGTGGTTCGAAACGCGTCGGTAACTTACGGGGTATGTGAGCCGGCCGCTCAGAAAGCAATGGCAAACTACTGAGCGTAATCTTGCCAAGAAATCAACAATCAGCTGAAAGATGCTGATGTTGACAGCGATGTCCTGTAAAGGATATGCAAAAAAAAAAAAAAAATAAACATGCATCTATGTATTACTACAGAGAACTAGTAATACCCATGCCATGCATGCTGATACTAAAACTAAAGGTATCTATGTATTACTACAGAGAACCAGTAACATTCATGCCATATATTCTGATACTACATGCATCAATGTATTACAACAGAGAATTAGTAATTTTAATGTCATGCATGCTGATACTACACGTGTATATGTATTACTAAAGAGAATTAATTACATACATGCCATTCATTCTGAATCTAATCACAACAACGTATCCTTGTAGAGGATTATCCCTGTGTGAACAGGACAGACCTGTACAAGCTTCTGAAGAAGGCTGTCGTGGACAGTGAAATCGTTAACTACGTTGTGGACAACAAAACACACCTGGACAGGTGGGACTTTAGTGGTGCCTTTGGATTTGTGGTTTCAGTCGTCACTACGATAGGTGAGTTAGTCATATGTGTGCTAGATATTTGAGTGGTCACTACAATAGGTGAGTTAGTCATATGTGTGCTAGATGTTTCAGTGTTCACTACAATAGATGAGTTAGTTATGTGTGTGCTAGATGTTTCGTGGTAACCCTAGGTGGAGTTGTGTGTGTGTGGCTAGAATTTG
>JACEFZ010013572.1:0-13042 GCA_014155875.1 Cepaea nemoralis | reverse complement strand
GAAACGAGGTAAAAATTTGATTTTACCCACGGATGTAGGAAAACAAGGGGAACATTTTAAAAAAAATTTCTCGGTTGTCACATGACTCATCGGTTATCTTTTTTGTCTAGAACAGGGGTGGGCAAACTACGGCCCGGCAACTGATTTTATGCGGCCCGCGAGGGCATTTAGAAATAAAACATTTTACTTCCATTTAATTTAGTTTGTTCAATTTTACAGAATTTCATGTACCGTTATGATTGTTTTAACATTTTTGATACAATTTATTTCTAATTATCTATTTTTTGTTAAACAGTCCTTGACCTTCGTAATGTAATGCTTCTTCTTCTTCTTTCGTTCGCCTTAAATATCTCTATAACTGCAATGTTGCCTCTTGTATGAATTTAACCGTCCTTTTTAGTTCACTCAGTAGTCCATGGAGTTTATCTTCCACTGCCGTCTCTCTAGGCAGAAGGTTTGCCCAGACATGTTGTAATTTGGGCAGTGTTTGAGTATGTGCGCTGCTGTCTGCGACGCCAATCCACATGTGCACATGGCTGATTCACCAATCTTGAATCTTGTATACATGTGGTTACGTAATCTATTGTGTCCTGTTCTGAGGCGCAGAATAATGACTTGTTCTGGTCTGTCCATAATGTGGTAGTCATCTTGAGCAGGTTTTGGTGGCCTTCTGACTGATTTGATCATTCTTTTCTTTTGGTGGTATGTAACGGGCACATCAGACTGTTCTTCTTTTGCTCCTTCCTTAGCCAATCGATCAGTTCTGTCGTTTCCGGGTACTCCACTGTGGGATGGTATTCACTGTTTGGTGACCTTATGCTGACTGAAGTTAAGAAAGTAGTGTCCTTAGTACTGGCGATTTCCCAGACATCATTTCGTATTAATTGATGTGAGTTTATTGCAAGCAACATACGCTTACCCTTTCTTGGTTCAAGATGTTTTCTAGTTCTATTTTTGTTGTTGTTGCTGACCCCCTCAGCATTCAAAGTGCATTAGTTTTAGTCTTTGTTTGGTATGGCCAAACGCTCTATTCTCAGGTTCAAAACATTTGCAGCTAAACTTTTATCATTGTTTGGATCAAGATACATTTGCGAACAAGCATTCTCTTGCTTGAAGATCAACAAATCTAAGAATAGGTCTTTATTGTCGGACTGCAACTTGCATGCTGTCATGCGAATGTCAACAAGTAAACTTGCTCCAGATTTCAAGAATATTGTCAAAACGTGCATTCAGTTACATACATCTCATTAGAAATCAACAATTATAGTGACAATGTAGTCAGTTTGTGTCTAAATTAAAGCCATTGATAGATAATAAAGAATATTTGTTATAATAACAAGTTGTAAAATCTTGTTAACAAATTAGTAAAAGTTTTTGTCCATGTTGTCAAATATAATGTATAAGTGTAAAAGTAAAAGTAAAATAACATTGCAATAATTAGTTATTTATACTGCTTAATAACCTATACATAATTAATAATTACTTACTGTGATAGGTTGCTGTAAACAAAATGGACATTATATATATATATATATATATATATATATATATATATATATATATATATATATATATATATATATATATATATATATATATATACATACACACACATGTGGCCCGCCAATAGCTTTAAATTTGTCAATGCGGCCCTGCGCACAAAAAGTTTGCCCACCTCTTGTCTAGAATATAGGGACTTCGGTTTTCCTCAAAATGTCATCATGAAGCCTTTACAATTGTGTCATACAGTCTTTGTGTATTCGTAAATATTTCATTGACTGGAGCCCATATACTAGATTTAGCTTTAACGAAGGTTAACAATTGGTTTGGCCCCTTCACAAGAATGCTGTGGTACCCTCTGCCACAAAGAGCCACATTGAAAAAATATAATGGATACAGAGCAAAGGTAAGTTCACGTAAAAGATAGAGTGATGGTATCAATAACAGCCTGAGAGAAGAAGAAGGAGAAGACGAAGAAGGAGGAGGAGCAGGAAGGGGAGGAGGAGGAGGAGGAAGAAGAAAAAGAAGAAGAAGAAGAAGAAGTAAATTACCTCTTTTTCATGCTATTTGTCTTATTGATTGTATGGTGATATTCCCATATTGTTACTCCAATCGGCACTTGATGGACGGTGTGGTTAAAATCCCCTTTACTTCCCATTACACTTCCTGACACCTATTTTAGACGTTTACGATGCAACATAGATACCAAAAAAGTGGTAAGCTAGTTAACAATATGTGTTTTCCTACTCTTCACTTGTTAAACACATGTGAAAATTAATTAAGAGACCGGAACCTGTTTTTTCCGCATTTTTTTACATCTTAATCAGATCTGAATTCTATCCACCTCAATCTGATCAAACAGGAACCGATGCACTCTGCGATCCAAGCCCGATCGGTATAAAATCGTAAGCGATGGACGGGAAGTCTTTTAAAGAAACTAGATCATGTCAGATGTGACGGGGTTATACCAAAGCCCCCGATGATGCTACAATTCATGTTTATTCATAAAGCATTTCCGGAAGCCAGCGGGCAAGAGACATCGGCGAAATAGCTCACCTAATGCGCGTCATTTCTGGCTTGCTGATGTCCAAATTGCTGTCTGCCTATAGACCTCTGATGGCAGATAGCTAGTGTTATGACAACAAAAGTCATCTCCGTTCTCGCCGTTATTTTATTCAGTCTGGGATTTTTATTTCATTTTTCCCTACTGGTTCCTACTAAGACTTTGTCATCGAGACGGTCTGCGGGAGAAAATAAGGCTAATGTCTTTGGTTATCTTGAATAATAAGGGAAGAAAAATTTAATCTCGCTGTCTCGTTTATGAATAAGGTATAAGGGTAGCAGACGACCGGTTGAGTAAGGTTGTTTGTGTATTCATGTTGCAGATACCATGCACACACTGTGTACCCGTGGTGTGGTCACTATTTTGTACGTGTCCAGTGGCGGACTGATCAGGGTGTCAGCTGGCCGAATGGCAAGTGGGCCTCGGGGACTCCTGATAAAGTGGACTCCTGGGACCATTGATAAAGTGGGCCCCTTAACTGATTCATTGCCAAAGGATAATATATAGCCAGATGTGATCCTTCCTATTTGGGCAGAAGGACAGTATATCGCCATACAACGATTATCGTGTTATTTGTTTTCTTTCGAGGTATCTTCAGCTGTTTCAATGCTCAGTGAACGGACATTTACACTATAATACTTGTTCATTTAATTGTGTACCATGTTTTGTTCCATACCTGCTGTATGTTTGGAACTGAATCTGTTAAACAACAGGCATATGTTTAAAATGTTAATGACCTTTTAGTAGCTTTGTCTCATGGCATTACATATGTTATGCCCATTCCACCATTTCATTTCTCTGTGCACGCTGCATATGATTTACTTCTAGAAAACTGTATCTTGAAAAGCTTGACGATTGTATTCGTGCTTATAATGAATACACTTCATCAGCTAATACTGAATCCGTTGTTTCATCTGACAATACAACCACCAACTTGCGTAAAACGTTCCCTCTCATTACATAGCATAATGTTTCTGGTGAGTTATGTCACGGAGATTTCTGTTTTTTTTGTCTTTTTCTTTGTCAGAGCAATCTGTGCAAGGAAACATATTTTCCAACCCAATCTGGACACAGCTATCCATATTTCACCATTGAAATTGCTCATAATCGTCATCTCCACGCCCACCCCCTCCCGCAAACCGTCTTCTTGCCAGCAGAAGAAGAATGAGTTCCTTTCGGTTTTCATTTCAGCACGAGCTGGCGGCTCTTCTCTTCACACTCCCAACGGTTATGGATCTTTCCTCTCACTCATTCATCTTGATGGGCCACTCGGTCGCCCGGGAAGTAATACGTCGTATTTTATCGATAGTTATAGCTGGAGATTTGTTAAGGTCTTGAGAGAAAGCATAACCCGGAGATTCCATGGGTAGTTTTTTATGATGGGGTTGCTACATTTGTTTGATGATGATGGGATTAATTCTAAGAGAGGAACCTACAAAACTGGCATCTTTAGCATAGCTCGTCATTTCTTGTGTACGCTCGCAGAAGCGCCCTGATACTGTTCCTGATGAAGTTAACTAAATTAATAGATCTAGTTAAGACAGAAATCTGCCGAAGCTAGTCTGCTATTTTCAATGTAAATGTTCTCTTTAGTCCCTTTCTTCGCCAGCTTGTAGCTTGCCACACCTATCGCTCTTATTCCCCTGCTGCTTTTACGGGCAGTTTCTTTATACTCGCCGGCTCCGTGGCGAAAGGCTACGGACGCAGTTCGTAATCCCGCATACCGCGTTCGAAACACAGCTGCAGCGATTTGGCAACATACCACCTTGCGTTGGTTTTTTTTTTTTTAATAAAATGGCAGGGATATCGGTCGTTCAGAAACCAATAGCTAATTTTTTTTTGTTCGCATATCCGTTACAGGACATCACTGTCAACATCAGCATCTTTCAGCTGTTTGTTGATTTCTTGGCAAGATTACATCCAGTAGTTTGCGATTTCTTTCTGAGCGGCCGGCTCACATACCCCGTAAGTCACCAACTCGGCGAGAACCGCTACCGATTCTAGCGCAGGTTACATTACTCACGAAAATATACGGGATTACGGAGAAAGTCGCTAACCCAGGGAGACCTACTAATGGCAAACTGCTGAACGTAAAATTGCCAAAAAATCACAAACAGCCAAAACATGTCGGGGTTGGCTGCGACGTTCTCTAAAGGATAAGCAGCTAACTTTTTAAACTTATTTTCTTCATACTTAACAGTCTACACTAAGAGATGAATCGCCTCATTGGTCCAGTCGTCAGTCGGGGTTGTCAAGTCATCCACTTTCTTCACCTGGGGATTTGATCTCTCAAGCCACCAGCAAGAGGGCCCATTTGCCGTACGTGTTCAGGTGTAAGTGTATGTTGGGGTGGGGGAGAGGTGTTACTAGTCTGTTTGGACAGCTTTTATTTTGTGCAGACGGGCCTGTGGTTCTGCAGTGTCCTGTTTGCCCTGTGCCCTTTGCATGACACCGCAATCAACCTCTGTATTTAATTGGTTGTTTTTTGCCTTCTAAACTGCCGACGCTTAAACAATTGTTAAAATCAAAACAAAACCAAATGCCTCCAAATCGCATGCAGATGGCATCGAACCTGGTATGTTTGATTGTGAAGTTCAGTTCACAATCACTAAATCACAATCACTAAATCACAATCACTAAATCACAATCACTAAATCACAATCACTAAATCACAATCTCACCACAACGCTGCCTAGTATACACGAGAACATTACTTTTTCATACCCTAACGGCAAGCTGGAGAATGGGGTTTACGTAATCATTAACACTTAACGTTTTATAAAATACACATTGTTGAGATGAAGTCATGAAAAGTGGTCTAACAATAAACATCTTCGGTATGATTTTCAATTCCTTATTTGTGTGAATTATTGATAACTAAGATAGTTGTTGCTGTAATTCTTTCTATCACTTAGAAAGATACTTAGAGATGAGACTTAGAATTGCTCTTTAATGTAATATCGGTTGGGTCTCAAGGAGATAAAATTTAAACAAAAAAACAATCCAGGACAAAGGAATGTATATGCGTCTCCGCAGATGTAAAGCTTCAGCACCTGTCTCTCACGCCCTTTTTGTTTCACAGTTTTGAGAGAGAACAATAGCTCTGCAACGTAGTAGTAGTAGGCCTCTTTCAGTCCTGAAGGACTATAGAGCTGTGCCTCTGGGGAGTACCCGACAGCGCCGCTGGTGACTGTATAGACCAATGCGAGAGTGACAATCTCTGTCACAGTTTCCGCATTTGTAAGACGAGGCTGGTCTCGCAGTAAGTGACTGAATTTTATGCCTGTGCCTCCTATCCCCAGTTTGTTGGATCAGATTGCGCTCAAAGAGCACCAGTCCGTTTCGTACATCTCTTCTCCATGAACATCTGTCTTGTTGCAACTCTTTCCCACGTGTCTGGATCTATGCCAAGGGTTTTCATATCTTTTTTGCACAAATCCCTATTTCGCATTTGGGGTCTTCCGGTTGGCCTCTTCCCTGTGGCTAGTTTTCCGTAAAGGAGATCTTTGGGAATACGTTCATCCTCCATTCGAGATACGTGACCATGCCATCGGAGGCGTCTCTGTTTGAGGAGGTAGTGCACTGCGGTAATTTCCGCTCTTTCAAGCACATGTTTGTTTGTTATATGGTCTTTCCACGATATGCTCAGAATACATCTCAGACATCTCACGTGGAAGGAATTCAACTTTCCTTCCTGTCTTGAGTACAAGGTCCAGGATTCAGACCCACAGAGTAGTGTGCTAACACAACAAGCTTTATATACTTTAACTGCAACACAGTTCCCGAAGAATATAGTACATCAGTACTGGATCTAGAGAAATATATCTACACCCATCTCATGAAAGTATTTCAGTATTAGATCTGGAGGAATATATCTACACCCACCTCATGAAAGTACTTCAGTACTGGATCTGGAGTAATATATCTACACCCACCTCATGAAAGTACTGGATCTGGAGTAATATATCTACACCCACGTTATGAGTGTACTGTATCTGAAGGAATATATCTACACTCACCTCATGAGTGTACTGGATCTGGAGGAATATATCTACACCTACCTCATGAAAGTACTGGATCTGGAGTAATATATCTACACACACCTCATGAAAGTACTAGATCTGGAGTAATATATCTACACCCACCTCATGAGTGTACTGGATCTGGAGGAATATATCTACACCCACCTCATGAAAGTACTGGATCTGGAGGAATATATCTACACTCACCTCATGAAAGTACTGGATCTGGAGGAATATATCTACACCCACCTCATGAGTGTACTGGATCTGGAGGAATATATCTACACCCACCTCATGAAAGTACTGGATCTGGAGGAATATATCTACACCCACCTCATGAAAGTACTGGATCTGGAGGAATATATCTACACCCACCTCATGAAAGTAATGGATCTGGAGTAATATATCTACACCCACCTCATGAGTGTACTGGATCTGGAGGACTATATCTACACCCACCTCATGAGTGTACTGGATTTGGAGGACTATATCTACACCCACCTCATGAAAGTACTGGATCTGGAGGAATATATCTACACCCACCTCATGAAAGTACTGGATCTGGAGGAATATATCTACACTCACCTCATGAAAGTACTGGATCTGGAGGAATATATCTACACTCACCTCATGAAAGTACTGGATCTGGAGGAATATATCTACACTCACCTCATGAAAGTACTGGATCTGGAGGAATATATCTACACCACCTCATGAAAGTACTGATCTGGAGGAATATATCTACACCCACCTCATGAAAGTAATGGATCTGGAGTAATATATCTACACCCACCTCATGAGTGTACTGGATCTGGAGGACTATATCTACACCCACCTCATGAGTGTACTGGATTTGGAGGACTATATCTACACCCACCTCATGAAAGTACTGGATCTGGAGGAATATATCTACACCCACCTCATGAGTGTTCTGGATCTGGAGGACTATATCTACACCCACCTCATGAAAGTACTGGGATCTGGAGGACTAATATCTACACCCACCTCATGAAAGTACTGGATCTGGAGGAATATATCTACACCCACCTCATGAAAAGTACTGGATCTGGAGGAATATATCTACACCCACCTCATGAGTGTACTGGATCTGGAGGAATATATCTACACCCACATCATGAAAGTACTTGATCTGGAGGAATATATCTACACCCACCTCATGAAAGTAATGGATCTGGAGTAATATATCTACACCCACCTCATGAGTGTACTGGATCTGGAGGACTATATCTACACCCACCTCATGAAAGCACTTTAGTACTGGATCTGGAGGAATATCTCTACACCCACCTCATGAAAGTACTGGATGTCGTGTCCTCCTTTAAAGTGTCGTCCCTGGAGTGAGGAGATCCGACACCCACATTATAATATTATTTTTTTTCCCCCCTCAATATTCTGGAGAATCCACCAGCTTCCGTCCAACACACTCCATCAAGCCTATGGACACCTTTTCCTATCACTCTCACACTGTCGTACTATGCCCCCTTCTCATACTTCCCCAACGCAACATACTCAACAACTCTTGCTTCTAGAAATTAATAAAGAGTAATTTATTAAAATAAAAGTGTCATGTATATGAGACGTGTATGTGAAGAAAATGTGTGACGTGTTCTATAAAGTGTGTAGACTCTGTCTCTCAGACATCAACTCAGTCAGCTGATCACAGCAAAGATAGACCACAGCACGTTACGTCAGAACAAGTACGTCTCACCCGTTGCCGGAACCATCTTGCCGGATAATGCTTTGCCTCTGTAGACCTCTGGTAATCCAATTTCATGAACATCCGAAATAGACACCGGTGGTATTAAGAGTTAATCAGGGACCGGTTGCACTCTACACAATGTCCGTTCCTAATGTTCCTAAACAAACTGCACAAGTCTTTTGCAGTGTGTACACAGTCATTAATGTTAATTGTTACTGTACTGGATCCTCACTCGTGTCTATCTAGCCTCAAGTATAATGTCTTGTGTTCTATTACACGAGATTATAGAACACTAGGTAACTATTAGATTGTTCCCCGCGGTAGTTACTACTGTCTGAGCTGTATGGTGCATCTGTATCATCACTATGTGTGGTGAATCAACGTCCTTTTAGCTTTTAGTTGTTTTCTGTATGAAACGTTTTGACTCTTGAACTGGTGTTTTTCAGAATGTGTTTTTTTAAGTCTTTCCCAAAAACTTGTTGATTTTTCCTTGGATCTGGTGGGGAACCTAGGATAGAAAAAACACACCTGGTGATAGTACTAGTCCCCTGATCCTTTCGGCTGAGTGTAAGCCATCACACCTTGCTTAATGATCTTTAGCTAACTAACTTAGTCATAGAGCAGATTAGCTACCCCCTAGAGTCGAATCAGGCTATGACAAAGAAAATATCAGCAAACAGAATGCGGAACCCCGCCCACCAGGGACACCTACGGGAGGATCCCAATTATCCTTCATTACTCACTAGTAAAGCTTATCAACCTCACTAAACTATTCTGCTAACAGAGCCAAGTATCACTTCCCTAATCTAGCTAGTTTCCACTAACAGTGCTAATCATCACACTATAGTTTAAAAAAGGCTACTGCCTAAAGTAAATTATAACGAATATATTATAATAAGTTATACCTTAAATGGCACTACTGCAGTCCTAATAATCATATCTACATCTGCCATATAGGCACGTTGTAAAATTAGATCACTAATTAACACACGGTAGATATTATTTCCACTAGGCGCTGCAGTGCCCTCATTTCCGACTAAGCATTATTCAAGTCCCCCTAGTTGATCCCAACTCGAGTTTTTAGGGCAAACTACCCAAAGTTGTCCACGTGACGTTATCCTTTTCTCCCCACACAGGTGTTATTTGGACATATCACCATTTGCAAGAATCTATTTTCCTGGCTTTAGTCCTGTCAAAGTTGTCAGAAATTGTTAAGATTTTCAAAACAAGCCAGCATTTTTAAATGTCTACTTCCAAAAAAGAGTTGCAAATAACCCCGTCAACTTCTCGTGTGCCGGAAACCAAAAATTGACGATGCACTTTTTTCCTGTCTCTCGCTGCCAATTCCGGTTTGTCTCTGACTGTTTACAACTGTCAAGCTTCTGTTCAGTGGTGACAATCCCAGCAGCCATTTCCGTCTGATGTGTTTATGACTTGTCAAAGTGATATCTGATTCAGCGCACTCACTTCCTCCTCACTCACCACCAAATGTGTATATGGCTGACTGATGTAACCTGTGCTGTTTTTTCCAGTACGGCTGTTGTGGGCCTAGAAAATACAACGCCCAGCAAACGTCGGTAATTTATCTGTTTAACTCATGGCAATCTCGCGACATAGGCCCCCTCTTAAGAGAGTAGTCCATCTCCTCTTCTCCACAATGAGTTAATCCGATGATTCATTCCTTTTCTTCAGGGCTGGTGTCTTACAAAAAATCCCTCCAACTTTTTTCCTTCCAGGAATGTATTTACTTTTAAAATTAACGGTTGAAGTAACAACGACCACCGCATAAAACGGGCGTTGAGCTTCTGAAATTCGCCAGGCTCGGGGCTGATGATCCGACTAAACCGAAACTTAACTCCATACAAATATGGCTGAAATTTTTGCACTGCCCATACGAGGGAAAAGCATTCTCTCTCGAGGGTTGAATATTCCTCTCCGCCTGTAGAAGTTTCTTACTTGCGTATGCCAGGTTTCAAACCGAAGCTCGCTTTTCCTTTCCCGTAACAAAGCGGCTCCAATTCCAATCGCACTTGCTCCTTTTCCCCAACACAAAGGGTTTTGGGAAAAGGTCGGGGAGCTGTTCAGGTTTTCTGACCAAGGCCTCCTTTAAATGACTATAGGCATTCTCCATTCTGGTGTCCAAATGATTTGGCCGGAATCCCTTTTTCAAGGGTTTTCCCTCAACGGAGCTCCCAGTTCGTGAATGTGGGGTAAATTTTTGGTAGAACCCACACAACGAGAGAAAAAATGCACATCCTTCTTCGTTTTTGGCCTTGGTGCATTTCTGTTTTTTCCAGGTTTTCTCTTCTGGAACAATGTGTCCTGGGGTGATGGGTACCTAGAAATTCCAGAGTTTGGTAACCAATCATGCACTTTTGGACGAGCAGTAAGCCCTGCTTCCTGAGTCTTAAACATCTCTCCAAGGATTGTAAGTGTCATCCAAACTGTCACTGGAAATCAGAATATCATCCATGAATGAGATATGGGCGGATCCTGTAACGGATCTAGTAAAACCTCATCATGCGTGTAAACACACTAGTGCATTGCTGAGTCCAAAGGGCTGACCTTGAATTCGGGAGTGTCCACTGGGTGTACTAACTAACAGTGGTCAATCTCCGGTTTGACTGGGATCTGTAGTACCCCCCACTCGATCCCCTTTGAAAATACCGACCTTATGGAGCCTAGCAATAACTGAGTTGGATTCGGCAAAGGTTCCACCGGGAAACTGTGTATGACTGTTAAAGTCGGTAATCTAACACAACCTTGTTTCCACTTTTTTGCGTACAAAACCACCCCCGCATTTATGGGAGTGGATGGTGCAATCACGTCTCCTCCAGCGTTTTCTGTATTTCTCCCCCCAGGGCCTTTTCTTTAGAGAATGGCACGGGTAACCTTCTGACAACCGGCTCCTTTGGTAAAAGCCCTCTCGAACTCCACCAACCTCGTTCGCCTGGTTTACCGTCAGTATCTCCTTATGAACTTGAGAACCGGGGTTATTTTTCCCTCTCCTGGGGGTCAATCAGGGTTCACTCACACCCCTATAAGTTTCCGGGTGTACAAGGGATATTCCCTGCCCTCGCTGGTTCCCCCTTCTGTCTCCACTGCAAATGCCATTGCCTGAGGTGAGCTGCCTTTTCTCTGTCTCTCTTCGTATTTCCCAAAGATTGATATGGAAAAACTCGACTTTCCCCGGATCCGGGTTTGATGTTGTTTTTTGGGTATCACCCTTTCCACGGAAATGGCCTTCCAACCTAAACTCCAGTTTGTTGTTTCCCGTTGGGAGTAGCAACAAACTTTATCTCCTCCTCTAGAGATCTTTTCTTTAGACCTACGGTTTATAAGCCGCATGTCTTTTCCTGGCCTTTTTGTTTTTTTTTTTTTTTTTTGGGTTTTTTTTTTTTTTTAATTTTTTTATTTTCAGTACTCCCAACATCTTAAGGTCCTTTTGATTGGAGACCCCCAAAGTCTTAGTCCTTTACCATGGGAACTTTCCCGATAGGCAAAGAGTGCGGGGATTTTACCCCCCTAAGGTTTTTCCTGCGCTAATTTCCTGAGCATTGTCATCAACGGCCGTTGAAACGCTCTCTTGCCCTTTTGGCTTGAGGGTGGTAAGGGCTGGTATGTATGTGGTTAGAGTAAAACACCCTAAATCCCTCCTCCATGGTTTTCCCCAAAACTGAATCCATTACCCCGTCGAATTTGATCCGGAAACCCTAATCGGGAAAAAGGCCCCCATCAGTGCGCCCCCACTCTTTTCGAGTCAATCGGGTCAACGGTACCCCTCACCCCACATTGTCAGCAATCCACCTTGTAAGTATATACATTTTCCTCTGCCTATCCTGGGAAGGGGACCCACGATATCGATGGCTACCCTCTCGAAAGGAGAGTTCAGATGGGCATTCCCCAACATCACCGGTGCTGCCAGTGTTTCGGTGCCACCCTCTGGCACTCAGGGCATGACTTTACATACCGACCACATCATCTGTCATTCCCGGCCAATGTATGGCAGGAAATCCCTGCTGGGGCGGCAAAACTCATGTGTCCACTAAAGGGTGGTTGCCCCATATGAAGAATCTGGGGCCGATGATTTTTGGGACACACTGACCTATGGTTGTCTCCCCTTCCGCTCTCCTGTAGAGTTCCTATTCTTGTAGTACTGCCTCCCCCTCCTGGTGGATCGCACTTTTCTGCATTTTTGTAGCAAGGACGAAATATCATCCTCACTCTGGGAGTTCGTAGCTCCCCCGGCATTGGGGTTTGTCCAAAATTTCGTCTGCCTCTTCCGGTTTTGGTCTGAGAGCGAGTCTGCATTGCTCCCCTATGATTGGCTCCCTGGGATTCCCAGAAAGACATACCGGCACCTAGGATATGGAAAAAGGGGTCGCAATACAGCGGCCTTGAGGTGCCGGGGGACGTACCTTGACCAATCTCCACATTAGCAATGGGCAACTTCATGGTTCAGCACTCTTCTGTGCGGCTGTATATCCATGTTTCACCTGTGAATTGTTTGGATGTACCAATCCGCAGAAATCACGGCCTCCCCGTCCCCCTCCTGTGTCGTATAAACACTCCACTTGACGACCGTTTAAACCCCTACCAAATTTCCCCTACAGGTGGTTTTTCCTGGTCTGGAGTCTCTTCCTCGGCCTCGACCTTTTTCGGTGGCTCCACCTTAGGTTTCCCCCAGCACACGACGAATTTAGTGTCTCCTGACTTTCCCCTGCCCTCCCAAAAGCA
>JACEFZ010013571.1:305000-368923 GCA_014155875.1 Cepaea nemoralis | reverse complement strand
GTCCACTCTGTTGATTTCTTAGCACTATTTCTTTCTTACCAATAATTATGCTTGAACTTAGCACGAAGATCAAACTAAAAAACTCACAATTAACATTTCGGGTTTGTTTTTTGCAGCTACCCAAAGGCCACATGAATGCAGCAAACGTAAGGTCACATTTCCATACTCGGAAACCTGGAGTCGTGAAATGATTACCACAAAGCTACGGGATAATTTATGTTCACAACACAATATACAATTTACTCAAAATAATTTACTCGAGAATATTACCTGTCGATGCAACACAATTTATGCACTTGCGTCATAGCTGTTTGCACAATTCTACTTTTCTACAACTAGTTTCCATAAAATAGCATTAATGGGAAACAAGTATAGCTTGATAATAGATGTTAATCTGTGCTTCCATATATTGTTGTGCTAGCGTTGCAGTCGTGGAAATAAGTAGGTTGACATGTTACATACGGCATACTATGGAATTATTCCTGATTGCTGGCCAAGGCTACCAGATCTGCCAATGTCTGTTATGTCTGACTGTCATACCCTAATGTTTCAACCATTTCTAATCAACGCATGCCAAGCCTTGCTATGCTTTGTTTGTCTCGTGTGATTCCTGTTATGTCTTCCCCATATTATTTTTATATGTTGCTTTAAATGAGTTGGAGCGTTTCACTGAATTACACAGCGATTCACAGTAAATTATCCCTAGATCAGGAAATCATCATCAGGATTGGTAAGACAGCAACAACATTGAACAGGTTAACAAAAAGAGTCTGGGAGAACAGGAAGCTTAAAGCCAATGCAAAAGTCCTGGTTTATCAAGCCTGTGTCCTTAGTACTCTTCTTTATGCAGTGAAGCCTGGTCAACTTACTCACACCAAGAGAAACGTTTAATCATATCCAGTGTCTGCGAAGAATACTTGGTATTAAGTGGCAAGACAAAATCACAAATACTGAAGTATTGGAAAAATCGGCTTGTGTAACGGTTGTTCCATGCTCAGTCTTCGTAGACTTAGATGAATAGGACACGTTAGGAAGATGGAGGGCATCGTTTTTGATGAATTACAGATGGGTAAAAGATCTCGGGGTCGGCCTCCACTACGATACAAAGATGTGTGTAAGCGGGACATGATTGATACAGGCATTGATATTGCACCTTGGGAGGAAGTCGCCGCTGATCGTGTTGCATGGACGGCAAAAATCATAAATGGAATAAAGACAAAGCAGAAAAGATTGCAGACAGGTCACACACTGAGCGTGTGAAACGTAAGATGGTGCGGGATTGTGGAAATGACCATAATTTTACATACAAGCATTGTGGACGAACATTTACAGCACGAATTGGTCTGATTGTCACATTTGCTACCGCCACGGGTTTTAGCTGTTATGCCCTTTTGAAGCACAATGTAACAAACTTCTTCTTCTGCTGCTGCGTTCATCCTGAGAGTTTTTTCGGTCGTGATTGCGTTGTGCCTGTTTACAGCAGAGCTGCGTTCTTGCACCGTTATGCCGACACATCCGACTTCTGCGGGCACTTGTTGACCGGCTTAACCTTCCCTGGGGGTTTCTTAGGACATTTGACTCTCACTGTTGTGGTATTATCCCCCATCCCATCTGGCCCATTTAGAGCAGCCGAAGACATCCCGGTCAGCCTTCAAGGGAAGGCAGCGGCAGACCATGGGCAATTCCGGCCATCCAAGGAGGTTTCCATAATTGCAGAGCCGACACATAACACTCTGGTACTGGGCTCACCCAAGGAATCGTCACGTCCTGCACATGGCTGCTTAGCCTCACTTCCGTATATTGGGCCTTCCGTTCACCACAGGCTGTTCCTCCGGAAACCAGAAGAATGCAGTCTGCAGATGACATCCACACAGTGAGCTTTCGATTCGGACTTTCCATATAATGGATTTGCTATCCAAGCAATATTCCATTTCATGCTTCTGGGACTCTTTTGCTACCGACATTCCTGTGGTATGAAGTGAGGCAGTCTAACTTCTTCATGCACCTTTAGATGTCAACCTGAATGTAGTTAAAAATGTAACAAACTATCGTATGTCAAGACGGCAATGTGCCAGTACAGTACATAAACATTCAAACGATTTAAACATTCTTGTCACTGTTCACCAGCCAATGGCTACAAGTACAGGATTCCTGTCCCCTGCTTGAGATCTATTGAGTAAATGATGCTAACTCCATATATGTTTTATCTTATTCGGCACTTTCCAGGTCAGTTGGGCTAAAATGTTAATGTCCCGTCCTTGACTTGGGGACGTAAATTACAAGTATCTCAGAAGTCGGAGCGGGTTCACCTAATGGCGAGGGTAATTGGTAATAAGGAAAGCTAATCCACATGCAAAACCCAGTCCAGTACATTAGAAGTAGGAGCACGTTTATGGGCTACGATTGAGTTCAAAACGAGTCAACGACAAAAATGACTTCCCAGAAAATGTCCTAGTCTTCATGCCGGCCGCCTTTACTTCGCAGACAATTTCTTGGTGCCTATTTTAGGCTGAGTCGACCCGGTAGCCCCAGCTTAATAACAATTCTTGACGGGGATTCGAACATATAACCACATGACCGTCAGGCAAACATTCTAATCACTTGACCACTACCCCCAATATGTAGTGATGAGTTTATTTCATACCTTGCTCTCCTAGAGTCCTTGCTAGGGCCATCTGACCATCATACTAGTTTTGTGTTCAGGATCTTACCCGTCCACCCACTTCTTGTTTATCAGTGGCATCTCTCAGTCTAGATCCAGCATACTATTGACCCAAGCACAGACAGTTACACTACTTCTTTATAATGCCAACAATCGTACATGTCTCCTTTCTTTCGCAGCTTCACCGGATATCCTTCTCTTAAATCCGATGAAATGTCTCCCGTACTATGCGAAATAAAAAAAAGCACGGCATTATTGAGATGTTTATCTGCATTAATAGTTTGTGCATAGTGTGTGTACAATCAGCTTGTCCGTGCTCATATGGAGTTTCTACATAGTGTATGTACAACTAGCTTTTCCGTGCTCAAATGTTTAATGTATCGTTGTAAAAAATGTATGTCTTTCTGTTGTTGAATCCCCGCAGTTAATTTCCAACTTCACTTCAGCTGGCTGGATGTCTGGTGGATATTTTGGCGCTCATCTACTCAGAAGTAATTACAAAGTGACACATCAACAACAACAACAACAACAACAACAACAACAACAACAACAACAACAACAAAAGTAAATGACTTTTTACCCTCTATGGTGTGTTGGGTATATGGTGCAAGAGCCATATTTGAATTGATCAGTTCAGATGTGAAATGGTCAGTATCACACCGACCTCCCTCACTCCCCAAGAGTGGTATCCTGGTATCCGTATACTGAGGCTGATCAGCGAGCCCAGGTCAATTTAGAAAGTCCACTTACGTTCGAATTTGAACTGACGACCATAGGGCTGGCAGGTAAACGTATAGTCACTACAATATCGCAGAGACCCAGAAGAAAGTTAGTAAAATAAAAGAAAGAGACAAACAGCTTTCTTTGGTCATGGGATGAGAAGAGAGGCATTTGAGAATATCGTGACAACTGGAACGATCGAGCGGAAGAGAGGCAGAGGCGTACCAAGAGAAATGATGCTTGATGGATTGAGACGTTGGCATGGAGGAATATCATCAGCAGAGTTGATCCAGAAAACCAAAGACCGAGATAGGGTTAAAAATCTACCAAAAGTATTTCAGGATCCTCGCCAGTTCTACGGAATTCGTGCACTGAGCTGAGTTTCTCCGGACTCAGGCTGAGTTAGGCGTAGAACGGAGCACTTATGGGTTACACCCATGTGCCGTGATGTTGATCCATCGACTAAACTAGTAGAAGCAAATTCAGTGCACCTGTTTATTTGATCTTCAGTTTTGCACCAATTTCTTTTTTATTCCTCGTGACATGCGAAGTGTAGCTCTAGATGGCGTATGACATGCGAAGTGTGGCTTTAGATGGAGTATGACATGTGAAGTGTGGCGCTAGATGGAGTATGACATGTGAAGTGTGGCTCTAGATGGAGTATGACATGCGAAGAGTGGCTCTAGATGGAGTATGACATGCGAAGTGTGGCTCTAGATGGAGTATGACATGCGAAGTGTAGCTCTAGATGGAGTATGACATGTGAAGTGTGGCTCTAGATGGAGTATGACATGTGAAGTGTAGCTCTAGATGGAGTATGACATGCGAAGTGTGGCTCAAGATGGAGTATGACATGCGAAGTGTGGCTCTAGATGGAGTATGAAATGCGAAGTGTGGCTCTAGATGGGGTATGACATGCGAAGTGTGGCTCTAGATGGAGTATGACATGCGAAGTGTGGCTTTAGATGGAGTATGACATGTGAAGTGTAGCTCTAGATGGAGTATGACATGCGAAGTGTGGCTCTAGATGGAGTATGACATGCGAAGTGTGGTTCTAGATGGAGTATGACATGCGAAGTGTAGCTCTAGATGGAGTATGAAATGCGAAGTGTGGCTCTAGATGGAGTATGACATGCGAAGTGTGGCTCTAGATGGAGTATGACATGCGAAGTGTGGCTTTAGATGGAGTATGACATGTGAAGTGTAGCTCTAGATGGAGTATGACATGCGAAGTGTGGCTCTAGATGGAGTATGACATGCGAAGTGTGGCTCTAGATGGAGTATGATATGCGAAGTGTGGCTCTAGATGGAGTATGATATGTGAAGTGTAGCTTTAGATGGAGTATGACATGCGAAGTGTGGCTTTAGATGGAGTATGACATGCGAAGTGTGGCTTTAGATGGAGTATTTTCTGGAAGCTTTTAAAGTGCTAGGACAGTCAGGTCTTAGTCAGATATGACTCAGCTACTGTATAAAAATATACTTCATCACCATCAAGTACCCTATCAGCTGGCATAGACGTTCATGACTCTCCACAGATCTCGGCCTTATGTTTTCTGGATCAACTCTGCTGATGATATTCCTCCATGCCACCGTCTCAATCCAACCAGCATCATTTCTCTTGGTACGCCTCTGCCTCTCTTCCGCTCGATCTTTCCAGTTGTCACGATATTCTCAAATGCCCCTTTTCTCATCCCTTGACCAAAGAAAACTGGTTGTCTCTTTCTTATTTGTGTATATAATGTTATAGTTTCATTAACCTCGTTCAGGCAATCGTTGGTAATTACTTTAGCAGTCCAAGGAATTCGCAACATTCGTCTCAGGAACCTATTCATCGTTGCTTCCAAGTTCTCTTAGTTTGTTCATTTACATTCCAAGATTCACAGCCATACAGCAAAACAGGTTCTATATAGCACTTCAGTACTCTCTTTCTTACATTCATTTGTAGTGACTTATTGCATAAGATACTCTTCCTTTTCTGAAATGCAGCTTTTGCTTGCCCTATTTTGCTCTTAACTCTCTGTTGTGCATCTTTCATCTGATGTTATAAATGCCCCTAGGTATTTAAAATTATCCACATGGTTAAGAATATTCCCGTGTATTTCCATTTCACATTTTGGTGTCACCTTTTTCTTTGTTATCACCATTGTTACTATTTTCTTGATATTCAAGGATAGTCCTTTGTTGGCATTCTCTGTTACCACAGTGTCCAACTTTACTTCTTTTACAGTATCTGCCACCTGTGTCATCTGTATAACGTTTAATGTTTATATTATAACCTCCGACTAGTATTCATGGCTTCTCTTCGATTCTTCTCATTATTATTTAGCTATAGAACAGTGGTTCTCAACCGGGGGGTTTCCAGGGGGGGGGGGGGGGGGAATGAAGATTATTTCAAGATCGCGTTAATACAAGAACCGATTACTTGATCTTGTTTTTCCCTTCATACTTTACGGTTCTGTGCGTCTCATCCTTCTAAAATTCATTTTATAAAGTAAGTAGACCCACAAATCACGTTTTATGTGGACGTATAGACTTGTATTAGTATGTGCTCCCATTATTACGTATACTGTGTAGGGACAGGAGGGGGGATTTTTAGGTAGGAAATACGAAAGGGGGGAATGACGTTCTGAAAATATGGTGAAGGGGGGCACGGGCCAAATTTTTAGGTAGGAAATACGAAAGGGGGGGGGGAATGACGTTATGAAAATATGGTGAAGGGGGGCACGAGCCAAAAAAAGTTGAGAACCACTGCTATAGAAGGAGAAGAGATCTGGTGACAAGACTCATCCCTGTCGTACTCCTAGCTATATTTGTTCATAGTTGCCCTTTTTATTTCCCATTGTAATCACAGCTATTTGGTTCATGTAACAGTCTTAAATATTCTTAGATCTTTTCAATCAATGCTAATATCTTCCAACATTTTAATAAGTTCATCTAGTTTTACTTTATCAAACCCCTTAGTATAATCTAAGAAGAACAAATATATGTCTTTCTGTGTCTCTATTGATCTTTCTATCAGTATCCGTTATATATATATATATATATATATATATATATATATATATATATATATATATATATATATATATATATATATATATATATATATATATATATATATATATATATAATACTTTTCTTCCACAAATCCACAATGTTCTTCACCAATTTCCACTTTTATTTCCTTTCTTGTTCTTCTCATTATAATTCTGAGTAGAAGCTTAGTGACATGGTTTATCAGCTTAATTGTACGAAAATCTTCACATTCAATTGCCCCTGGTCTTTTTTGCTTTAGCTATAAATACAGATTTCAGCATATCGCTCGAATGTTGGACTTTGCTCACCAAAACCGATACCCCACATTGTGCCAACAGCTTCGGGGAGAGGTGCAATTAGGACGGTTACATGCCTTACCTAGTGCAAAGAAATGCAACATAAAGACTAAATGCCGTAGCAGGACAAAATAGGTCCTAAGCCTTGGTCGGCAACTGGTCTGGTATTGAAGCTCTGACAGGCGGGCAGTTAGAGCATTGCTTTGTTGATCCGGAAGCTCGTGCAACTTGTCTTGCCTTTCCTCTGGAAACTAGGCAGGCCAAGAGAGGGGCAATGCTGTATGGGCAACACATGGTCTCTAAATTCTGCCCAGACTTTGTGCTATGGAGATGTATAGCTCCATTTTACAAACTACCGCCTGTCAAGACAGCACGTTGCCAGTCGTGATGAGGGCGATATGTTTCGGTGACTGACTTGAAGATTCTGTGGAGGAAATATTCGTGGTTAAATTTAACTTATGGACTTCTGCATCTTAGATGCCTCCACCACTATCGTGGTTCAGTTCTTAACATGATCATATAGCAAGGGACGATGCTCTTCTGGCACACGCTGTAAGTGGGAATGATGAAATCTACAGCAAACGATTTGGCTTTGTCAGTTGCTCATTATATAGACAGAGATAAATACATAGACATACGAGATAGACAAACAAACGGACAGCGATAGATAGACATAAATAGATAGACAAAAAGACATACAGAAATACATAGACATACAAAGATAGACAAGAAACGGACAGAGATAGATAGACATACATAGACAGACAAATAGACATACAGAGACAGACAACAAACGAACAGAGATAGATAGACAGACATATATTGATATACATACAGACAGACAGTTAGTTGGATAGACAGACATATATAGATAGAGAGTGATAGACAGACATACAGACAGACGGACGGACGGGAAGGACACACACATAGAGAGTTAGTGGGATAGACAATCAGACATAGAGAGCGATAAACAGACAAACAGATGGACGGACGGTCGAGATAGACAGAGACAGAGAGATAGAGATAGACAGACAGACAGACGGACGGACGGACAGGCAGAAGTACAGACAGACAGACAGACATGCAAATAAGTATGCATTCTGAGCGTAATGAGTTTAGTATTGTCTCGGCCACCGTTATTTTCCCAGGAAAATCTTGGGCAACCATATATTGATCTGATCTCTCTCTCTCTCTCTCTCTCTCTCTCTCTCTCTCTCTCTCTCTCTCTCTCTCTCCCTCTCCCTCTCCCTCTCTCTCTCACTCACTCACTCTGCCCCCTCCTCTCCCGTTAGAACATAACAGGGTGTGGCGGGGCGGGAATAATAAACCATAAGCCACTTGAGGTCAAACGGATGCCATTACCCATGCCATTTCATTGTTTACCACCATTAGAAAAAAAAACAACAACACAGGAATGTGTAAAGGAGCGAACATTATACAATTATTATAATGGTAATAATTATAATAATATATAATAATATATATTATAATATATATAATCAGGCTAATCAGGCTAATATATAAGTCTGAATCGCAGGACGTAAAACCAATGCACCATGTACAAATAAAAAGAAAAATAGAAACCTCAAGCTACGGCTTGCAACCTGGAACGTGAGAACCATGTGTCCAGGATTTTCCACTGACTTGACCAATATTGACGATGTGAGAAAAACGGCTGTGATTGATGCCGAACTCAATCGTCTTACCATTGATATTGCTGGCCTGCAGGAGACTCGCCTCGCTGAGGAAGGGTCACTCAGGGAAAACAATTACACCTTTTTTTGGAAGGGTAGAGGGCAGCCAGAAAAAAGGCAACACGGTGTGGGCTTTGCAGTGAAGAATTCGCTACTGGGAATGATTGAAATTCCAGCAGGAGGAATGAAAGACTATTATCCCTGCGCTTGGCAACCTCTTGTGGTTTTGCCACCATTATTACTGCATATGCACCTGACACTCGATTCCTCTGATGATGTGAAGGATTCGTTCTATGAGGAGTTAGACTCCGTGATCAAGGCAGTTCCAAAATCTGACTACATTTATATGCTCGGTGACTTCAATGCTCGTGTGGGCAAGGACTCGAGTTCATGGCCAGTGTGCCTTGGAAAATACAACATCGGTCGCATGAATGAAAATGGGCAAAGGCTGCTGGAGCATTGCACCAGAAATGACCTATGTATTACAAATTCCTTTTTTAAAACAAAAGAGCTGCATAAGGTCACATGGAAACATCCAAGATCCGGCCATTGGCACCAGCTGGACTTCATCATCACACGGAGACAACATCTGAACCATATATCATTGACTCGAAGTTACCACAGTGCTGACTGTGATACGGATCATTCTTTGGTTGTTGCAAGGGTTAGACTGAGACCAAAGAGAATCTACACAGCTAAACACAAATCTAGCCCCAGGATTAATATTATTAACACTCACGATCCTGAAAAGTGCTTTCAGTTTCAACAGCAACTTGAAGACGCTTTCACTGATACACCAGAAAATTGTACAGTAAATGAAAAGTGGGGTCAACTTAAGGAAACTCTTTATAAAACTGCCGTAGGGGTTTACGGCACTGTGGATCATCAGAGGCAGGACTGGTTTGCGGCAAACAGCCAGACTCTGCAGCCCTTGATTGATAAGAAGAAGATAGCTCTCTTAAGAAACAAGGAAAGACCAACGCGTAACACTCTGAGTGAGCTAAAGCAAGCTAGGAAGGATGTGCAAAAGGCTGCCAGGCAGTGTGCAAATGATTATTGGATCAAGTTATGTGAGTCCATTCAAATCGCAAGTGATAAGGGAAACATCAGAAGCATGTATGAAGGAATAAAGAAAGCCTGTGGTCCAATGATCAAAAGAAGTGCACCATTGAAAACCTTGACTGGAGAAATCATAACTGATAAGAAACAGCAGATGGACAGATGGGTAGAGCACTATTTGGAGCTTTACTCAAGTGAGACCAAACTAGCGGATGATGCCCTCAACGCCATAGAGGCTCTACCAACTCTTGACCACCTGGACACACTTCCCACCATAACAGAAGTTAAGTGTGCTATAAATGAACTTGCATCTGGCAAGGCTCCAGGTAAGGATGGGATTCCAATAGAGGTTATCAGGAGTGGGCAAGACACACTCACTCTACAGATCCACCAGCTAATAGAGCTATGCTGGCGAGAAGGACAAGTCCCACAGGATTTCAAAGATTCAAGCATCATAACACTGTACAAGAACAAGGGCGATCGGAGCGACTGCAACAACTATAGGGGTATCTCACTTCTGTGTATTGTTGGAAAAGTATTTGCCAGAATTGTTCTGCGCAGACTTCAAGTCCTAGGAGATCAAGTCTACCCCGAATCACAGTGTGGCTTTCGACAGAACCGGTCTACCATTGATATGATATTCTCATTGCGACAAATGCAAGAAAAATGCCGTGAACAGAATCAACCACTGTTTATTGCCTTCATCGACCTCACAAAGGCATTTGATTTGGTCAGTCGTGAGGGTCTGTTCAAGGCACTAAAGAAGATTGGCTGCCCACCAACTCTTCTGTCCATTGTGGAATCGTTCCACACAGGCATGAAGGGTATAATCAAGTTTGATGGTGCAACTTCTGAAGAGTTTGAAATCAAGAGTGGAGTTAAGCAAGGTTGTGTACTAGCTCCCACCCTCTTTGGAATATACTTTTCACTTCTACTGAAATATGCCTTTCGTGATCAGGATGGTGGTATATACATTCACTCACGCTCAGATGGCGGCCTCTACAATGCTCAGAGATTGAAGGCCAAGACCAAAATTAGGAGGGTACTGATCAGAGAGTTGCTTTTTGCAGATGATGCTGCAGTTACGACCCACTCTGAGGAAGAATTACAATGTCTACTATCTGCATTCTCCAATGCTTGTTCGAATTTGGTTTAACAATTAGCAAAAAGAAGACACAGATTATGTCACAAGGTGCACATGGGGTACCATCAATCTTTATTGACGACGCCGAACTAGAGATGGTAGACCATTTTACATATCTAGGATCAGTGGTAAATAGCAAATTATCCCTAGATCAGGAAATCAACATCCGGATTGGTAAGGCAGCAACAACAATGAACAGGTTAAGAAAAAGAGTCTGGGAGAACAGGAAGCTTACTGCCAAAACAAAAGTCCTTGTCTATCAAGCCTGTGTCCTTAGTACTCTTCTTTATGGCAGTGAAACCTGAACAACTTACTCACACCAAGAGAAACGTTTAAACAGCTTTCTTATGCGGTGTCTGCGAAGAATTCTTGGTATTAAGTGGCAAGACAAAATCACAAATACTGAAGTATTGGAAAGATCAGGTTGTGTGACGGTTTATTCCATGCTCAGTCTTCGTAGACTTAGATGGATAGGACATCTTAGGAGGATGGATGATGGTAGAATACCAAAGGACATCTTTTTTGGTGAATTACAGATGGGTAAGAGATCTCATGGTCGGCCTCTACTACGATACAAAGATGTGTGTAAGCGGGACATGATTGATACAGGCATTGATAATGCACATTGGGAGCAAGTCGCCGCTGAACGTGTTGCATGGAGGGCAAACATCAAAAATGGAGTAAAGACAAAGGAGAAAATTATTGCAGACAAGTCACACACCGAGCGTGTGAGACGTAAGATGGTGCATGATCGTGGAAATAACCACGTTTTCACATGCACCCGCTGTGAACGAACATTTACAGCGCGAATTGGCCTTACTAGTCACATTCGCTACCGCCATGGGTAAAAGTTATTATGCCTTTTTGAAGCACAAACTATCGTCTGTCAAGACGACAAGGTGCCAAGGGAATAATAATAATAATAATAATAATAATAATAATAATAATCTCTTAGTTTTCTTAGTTTTTCTACGAGCAGTATGAAGATCCCCTGCCGGCTTGCTAGGCCAGTCGCAGGTTTAGGACACTAATCTGACCACAGGGAGTCCATCCCCTATGGCGAGCCATAGCCCCGTTAGCCCATGACCCTCGCGGTCATGGTTGCCCGGTCTGCACCACGTGGAGGGTGGGGGTTGACTTGTGTAGTCTGCGGGTCATCGGCAGGCTACTATTTTCGCTCTTCACCCCTCCTGGGAGAGGCTAATAATAATAATAATGGCACCCATGAATTGAGTATTTTCCCAGTGTTTGTTGTTGTTTGTCCATCAAGAGTGAAACATTGATACAGTTGTGGTAATGAAGGGATGATTTGCCAACGTTCAATTTCTCCATTTCTGATACATCAATATGTGGGTGTTTCCGTTTGGAATCTGGAATGTGTATAATCGGCTTTGCTGGCCTGTTCTCTTGGTCAGATGTATGTATCGATATTGCGTTGCAATCGAGGATAGCCTGTTTACGTCACGTTACTAATGACGGCACCCATCAATTTCCAAGTAAAGTTTATAGTTTTTGCAATTCTAATAAAAGGAAAATACTTCAAGATACCAAGACGTGGCCATTGGCGGGGAAAGGGGATCTCGAGACATTAAACATCCCTGTGTCATAATTCTCTTGATAGTCCGATATTGCCATACTTCGTTTGTCGAGTAAGACCACAGTCTACTCAAGCAAAGGAAAGGTGCTGAAGACTGAGGCAGCCAGCCAGGAGGCGTACCACATAAATCAGGCTGTCACGCAATCACGCTAAGAAATATGTCGACAACTGCTAAAAGACTTAAAATAATGCACTGGAATGCGGAGGGTGTCAAAAAAAAGAAAAGAAAAAAGAAAACATCTTGGCCCAAGAAAATGTAAGCGTTTGTTGCTTGCAAGAAACTCACCTCAACGAAAATATAGCCTTCAAATCAGAGGCTACCAGTGTTACCGATCTGACCGAAAAGACAGGCGAAAGGGTGGGATACTGACCCTTGTTAAAAATAAGCATCACTGCTTCCCAAATTGAAGTTTACATGGAAGGGGCTGAGTATCAGACACTTAAACTTATGACAGGCAATACAGACCTTCACCTGATCAATTACTACTGTCCAAATGACCGCCCACAGGCACTGGACACACTACCCTTAAAAGAAAAAAAATGATTGTGTGTGGCGATTTTAACAGTCACTCGCAGAGCTGGGGCTATGATCACATGGACCAGAGAGGAGAGAGACTGAAGACTGGCAGGATGAGAATAGATTCATCTTGATTAACAAGCCGTCTGACCCACATACCTTCTACTCGAGATCATGGCACACTACAACTACACCTGACCTGGCTTTTCATACACCAGACCTGGAGTGGAACATTACACGAATTGTTGGGAAACAGCTTGGTGGCAGTGACCATCGGCCAGTCTTTCTAATTGTAGAAAATGAGCTTATAAGTGAAAACAGCACTCTCTCAAGGTGGATCTACAAGAATGCAGACTGGGCAGTGTAAAAACATCGCACAAGCATACTGGTTAGACACCTGAACACTGAGAAGGACATAAATAAAGTAGTTGAAGAGTTTTGGAAATGCATACTACATGCAGCACGAGAAACAATACCAAGAGGAGCCCGTAAACATTATAAACCCTACTGGAGTAGTGAACTGGAACAGTTGCATAATGATGTGGAAGTGTGTAGAAGGCAAGCAGAGGCCAACCCCAGCCAAGAGCACCATAATAAATACCAGCACGCAAAAGCCAAATTTCAAAGTGCCCAGCTGCAGGCTAGACGGAAAAGCTGGCATGAGTAAACAGAGTCACTTAATTTTGAAAAAGACACAAGGAAGTTGTGGAAGCTAATAAAACAACTTAACGATGAGGGCACAGGGAGAAACTCAAAAAAATTGCAATTCATAAAGAAGGAAACATCTTAACAGGAAGGCAAGCAGCTGACCATTTTGCGGACTAGCACAAGATAGCAATATCGAAATTAGTCCAGAGAAACAACAAGAGATTCGAGAGAAATGGCAACATACAGGACAGAATGACATACTAAATGAGGACATGGAGGCACCTATCACAAACAGTGAACTGGAGCTAGCCATATCAAAACTGAAAATGAGAAAGTCACCAGGAGCTGATGGTATCTCCAATGAAATGATCAGGAACCTAGGAACAGAAGCCAAAGCAAAGCTATTGCAGATCATCAATAACACCTGAACCTTAGGCAGTGTTCCACAAGCCTGGAGAGAAGCAATCATGATACCCCTCCTAAAATCAGGGAAAGATAGTTCCATTGCCTCCAACTACAGACCAATTAGCCTCACCAGCTGTCTCTGCAAAACAATGGAGCGCGTCATCAATCACAGACTACAGTGGTACATTGAAAGTGAAAACATCCTTGTGCCACAACAGGCTGGCTTTATGCAGTGCTACTCTACGGAAGATCAGACAACCTACCTCTCTCGAGAAATTGAGGATGCATTCCAAGAGAAGAAGCTGGTGCTTGCGGCATGGATAGATCTGAAGAAAGCCTTTGACAAAGTCTAGAAAGAAGGTCTGTTGCTTTAACATCAACAATGGGAACATTTGTGGGGCGGTGTTTGTAGACTTTAAAAAAGATTTTGATATGGTAGATCATGATATTGTAATTAGGAAATTAAAAGAAATAAAGACAACCGCCAATATAGTGTACATAATTACGTCATTTCTATCAGATAGACAAACAGTCGTGTCCTTCAACAACTGTCTATCAAGACCCACACAGCTTAATATTGGTGTGCCTCAGGGTTCAATACTTGGTCCGCTGCTTTTTGCAGTTTATATTAACGATATTCCTTTATATCTCAAACCAACTTGTGATCTATTTGCAGACGACTGTACTATATATACTAGTCAAGAGAACCGTAGTAAATTTGAAAATTCTTTACAAAAAGAACTTGATAATCTTACTAGATGGAGCGATGAAAACCTCATGCAGAATTAACATCGACAAAACCTAAATCCAGTGCTAATAACGACCAGACAAAAACTACAGACACTAGCTGTCAGCGTCTCACACGCACACATGCATTCTAACTGCTTCTTACGCACTCAAGAAAACATCATTCGTGCATAAGGTTATTCTCACACATTTATTCAGGCGAACCATGATTATATTACAATGTGCACACAGGCGGTGGATTCATGACAAATATATACGAATGCCGCCTTACAAACGCTTATAGCACACAGTCAAATACACAAGTCTTACACTCGCTATCTACAAACTAGCACTCTCGCAAAAGCTATTCACTCGATCTAGAAAAACACGACGTCTTTCCCCTGAAACTGTCTGAGTCCCGTCTGACATTCTCAGGCTGGTCGGCTGGACTTCTCGTCCTGGACCCCGTGCCGCTCGTGACCCCCGTGCGGTCCTAGCAGCCACGTAGTACTGCAGTCCGTCTGTGTTAGGCTAGATTATTCAGTGTACTGACGTCTAGTCCGTTCAGGGCTGTGTCCCGTGAACTTATATCCCTTCCTATCACTCGATCCTGTCCTGTCGGTGACCGGTTTATGACACGTCTGTGTCCCCACCTACGTCCTGTCTTCACTCTATCTACTGTCCTGTAGATGTCCTGTCTTATGACCACTCTGTGTCTTGACTTATGTCCTGTCTCTAATCTATCGTATATACTATAGATGTCCTTACCTATTTCCTGTATGTCGTTATATATGTAGTCCTGACTCTATTCTGTCCCTTGTCCTCTCTATGCCCTGTACCCACATTCTCAACACCCTGACATTCTTCCATTCTCCCGGGGTATTGTGTCACTAAATTTCTTCCAAAGGGTGTGACACAATGTAGTCTATGCATATAAAAAATTAGTCGGAACTAATTTGTCAGTGTGTTGTAGGAATTCGTTATACACTCTATTTAGGTAACACTTTGATTGCTAAGGATATGACCCACTGTTGAAGTATCTACCCACTGGTCTATGATCAGCTTAACATTCTTGACATGTTGCTAAGAGTCACCACTCTTCTGTATTTCACTACTGGAAGCTGTTCCGACTCAAGATTAACTTGTCTTATAATTATGGTTACCCAATAAAATGCACCGCCTCTCTGACATCCAATATTGATGCTCCCCAACAATTTGTCCCCTATTACAGAGGTAAATCATGGATATATTATCCATGGCTTCCGTAAAATCTAATCTCAACATCTTTCTTCACGATCTGTGTCTACTGATCTTTACCTCTCTAGCTTCCGCTTGTTAATAGATATTTCATATGTGTACTCATAATCCATATTAATCAATTGTGTCCCTTGTATAAGTGTGATCTCCCTTGATTCAAAATTGGTGTTTGTACGTTAGGCTATATGTTCGTATAATGTTTATTTGCGTGTTCTATTATATTTATTGTGTGCTTAAATTAGAAACATAGGTGTATGTTTATAATCTGTGTACTTTAGGTTTTCAAGCGTCACAGGTAGGTTTCTACATCTCACAAATGAAGGCTTATGCTCAATTTTTGAGATGAGTCGCCGAACTGGGATTCTTGAAAATATACCAATAGTTCAATGTAATTCTAAATTAAATGTTTATAAAATCACTGCACGCTCACATGTGTTACACAGAAGACGAAGACAAGTCACACACACACACACACACACACACACACACACACACACACACACACACACACACACACACACACACACACACACAAACCATGTGTGCAAAAAACACGCACTATTTTAAAAACCTCTCGTTTTAATGCATTTATTCCTCCTTTTATACACTTTTCGCTAACTCAATTGTACAATGCATTATTAAAAATATTTATCATGTTGAAATAAAAATACGCACGTTTTGACAGTAAAGAGCTGATTTACACTTATCACTGTAATCTTGTAATAGTATTAAGTTTTATGTTACACTTAACTTATTTACAGGGTTGTTTGATTGCTTTGAGCAATACTAAGGGAAACAGAAATTCAATAAAGTTTTTGTTATTAGGTCCAATAGGTGTTATAACTAAAGAACCATAATTTAGCTAAATTAAATTGATACAGGAGAATTGTGTTCGCTCCCTTAAATCAGTATGTTTTTAATGTTTTCTTTATGTTACTTAACTAAACTAAAGAATTTATTACAGTATTCAATTCAGAATATATGCTATATTTGCACGAGGAAATAATATTAATAATGTTTATCAAGTAGTCTCATTAGAAAATTGTAATTTATCCTATACTACTTTATTGCTAACATAACTATTACTTTCCTTTACCGTGTATTTAACTAAGATTACACACTTCTAACTATACCGAATTAAATTTATAACAAATTTATCTAGACGTGCAACTCTATATTATACATTGGATGAAGAACAAAACGTTTCTCTGACTGTGCCACTTCAATAAAAATAAGTTGAACTTATCGCATGTTATGTCATTAACTATCTAACTTAAACAATCTAACTAAAATAATCGAACTATCTACTACTAATTAACTATGTAGTCGTTCCAGATGACGGAGATGATGTCGCGTCGTTGATCTGCTCGACTGCCACGTCTGAGGGTCTGGTTAGCTAATCGGCTATAATGTTTTTGGAACCTCGGATGTGCTTGATGGAGAACGAGTAATTTTGTAGAATGAGGGATCAACGGTTTTTCGGTTGTCTCTTCTCCAACAACGTCAACGGGGAATTGTCAGTTTCGACGACGAAATGTGTCCCGGCAAGGTACTTAGCTAATTTAGTAATACAATAGACAATTGCGATAGCCTTCAGTTGAGACACTCCAACCCGTGATTCTGCTGGGGTCAGCTTCCTGCTGACGTAAACTATAGGATGATATTATTATCGTAGATCTGGAGAAGCACAGCTCTGAGATGGTCGGGGTGCTCGCGTCAGTTCTGAGGATATACGATAGGTCTTTGTTAGGAAGCCGTAAAATGGGAATGTTACTAAAATAATATTTCAGTTGCGACATTGCGTTCTTTAAAGAAGCACCTTGTACATCGATTTTTGACTTGGTTTTTAGCAAATCTGAAAATACGCTGGTGATTTGTGCTAGATTTGGTATGAACTTGTTGTAATAGTTCACCAGGCCTAACAGGCTTCTCACTTGTTTCTTAGTTGTCGGCATTGTGAGGTTTAGAGATTTGGTCACGATTTTATCGTCAGTACTTAAGTGGCCTTTAGATATTTTATGGCCTAGAAATTCAATTTCTTCAAATGCCAACTCCACTTTTGTTGGTTTCACATTGAGTCCGACCAATTTTATCTTATCGACTTTATACATCAAATGTTGCATACACATGACATTTATAGGTGTTCACTTACAGTGGCATAAGCTGACAATTTCTCTTTCATTCACAATGTCATTCAAAAATGGTGGAACATTATTTCCTGTTTCAATAGTTGGAAGCACAATTAATCTGATAAATAATAGACACGTAGTTGGTGTTGTCTGTATTTGGTAAGCACCCCATGCTGTCAATATAACCTTTAGCAACATTAGTACTACAATCGCAATGAAACTGATTGTGAGCCATATTCGCAGATTTACGTTATGATTTTCGTTACTTTTGTTATGTCCCTTGAAGCACATGTCATTAAATGATGTGTTACTGTCCATGTGTTTCAGACTGTGTTGTCTGCTAGAACAAGACTGCATGGTATCTGTCTTTCGTTTTAAGTCCGGTGTAGGGGTTGTCTGCTGTGTAACTTGTCTGTTTGTGTCAGTGTTGTCTTGTAATGTCGATTTACTGACAATGCAACTTTTTGTGCGTTTATCAGTTTGGTCATTATCAATTTTGTTTACATTGTCACATTCATTTTCTTGAAGATAAATTATGTTATATAATATCTTACACTGTTTTGTCATTGTCTGAGTAGTTGCGTCCATTAGACGTTCTGCTGCTGATTGCTGTTCTTGATGACTGACATTACTATCTGTCGTAGTTAATTTCTTTACTTGGCTTTTTATCTAATGTCGTCTTTCCCAGGCCTTAATTTCTTTGGGTGTACAGTATCTTACACTTGGTAAGCACTCAATGATTAAGTCCGTACAAGGATCATCTAAGATCGCACACGTAAAAGTGCCTGTTAAGAAAGGCGTACAAATGTGAGCTGTAGCTAATAGATATTGCTCTACTTTGCCTAAAAATGTTCGGCAACTTACAAACTCTCCTGTGTAATCTTCTGCCTTGGCCAGCTCCTTTCTTAGTCCAATTACGGTACCACCAGAATCAGTCAAAGTTTGACAAGGTGTGTTGTTAACTATACCATAATGGAACTCTAATTTTCCTCTGGAGGAAATTACTGCGTTAGCGTTTTCTTGTGAACAAGAAACTGTGTGGCCGCATTTTAATACACAATCCTCATGAAACCTATGACATGTTTGACAATTATCATAATTTAGGATATCAATTGCTGCAAGAGCATTATCTTCACATTCTTTCATTCCTTCATCCTCACATTCGGTCTCAGAGAATGAGTCGATGAGTACTGCATTCACACTTCTCAATCTTAGGCGACCTTGACATTTAGAACTGTAATGGCCAAACGATTTGCAAAAATAACATTTTACAGCACGCCGGAAAGTTTATCTTTTACCTTGTTGTTTCTTCACCACCATATCGAGGTGAGCTGCATACCCAGGATTTGCATCACACATTTCATATTGAAAATGAGAAAATGTACAGTATGGACATTGATGAGCATTGGCTCTCAGTTTCTCTCTGTATCTAAAAGGTTTCTGTGGTCTCGTGTCTGCTGCTGCTACTATGTTATTTTTGTTGTTGTTTAGAATAAAAATCTCCCTATTGGACGAGAAATAAGCAGATCCCTTTCTTTCTAATTCTTGTAAAGATTCAACATCAGACTGATGTAAAAATTTTGCAAAAGGGGTTGGGATCGATGTAATGATTTTATCCATTATCATCAAATCTCTTAGCTTTTCATAGCTTTTATTTACCTTTGCAGCGTTCAGCCACTTATTATAAATATCTTGCACGTGAGAGACGTAATCAATGAAGTTCTGGTTAGTTTAGGGTTTTAGTTTAGAGAACTGTATCTGATACCCTGGTGCATCTAACAAAAAGTGCTGCTGCATGATATGTGTATATAGTCATAATCTTTCTTCAGTTCTTGTGGAATATATTCTATGACTTTCAAAGGATCCCCTGATAAATTTCTCCTATAGATCAAGGCCCAATGTTCTTTCGGAACCTCTTGGTATTTCATTTGGACCTCGAAGTTCTCAGACTATGCTGAAATCGAGTCGCTTGGGCAGAATGGTTTAACTATCCCTTTATACTGATTGTATTTATTTTCATTTTCCTTACTTTTCAATTTTGTAGTTGCAATATGACCTGTGATTCGACTTCCAGTTCTTCCATCTTCAACAGGGTCTGTGACTCAATCTCTAATTGCTTTTTTTAAGTTTGGTAGCTTCACCTATCTCTATCTGTTTGTTTTTTGCCTCAATTTCTGCTAGTTCTTTCGTATGTAAGCGTTCTTGTGCTCTTTCTTCCCTTTCTGCAGTAGCTTTTCTATCTTATACAGCAGCTTTTCTATCCCTTTCCTCTTTCTGAGCAGCAGATTTTCTATCCCTTACCTCTTTCTCAACCGCAGAAATCATGTCAGTATGTTCTTTATATTTCTTCCCTGCCCATTCTTCTAACTTGTCTCCACTATACCCTAGATCTTTACCTGCCTCAATGCACTCTTTCAATGTTGACATTGTTCCAGGTTATGTTTACAAATTTACAATGTATAATAGTAATACAATTTCTACACTGCAATGCAATACTACAGATGTTAACTTACAGAAATTGAAGAAAAAAAATAAGGTGCTACCTTAACACACAATATCGAAAAATGGGGTACTTATCAGATCTCTGTAAATTTATGGGTTTTTCACTGTGATGCTAGAGGATGACTTTCTGCTCGAGTTTATCACAGTATCTTGGCAGTTGACATCATCCCTATTAAACAGCCTTACTTCTGTTGTGCGGAGAAGCAACAATTCGTATCGAAGGAAAAAAAATGTTGTCGGTCAAGTCACACTTTCAGAGAAGACGGATCAAATGCGTAATATGTGTTTGTGAGTTTTGTCGGTCGTCTTGTCTTCTGTCGTGTTTAGTTATGTACTGTGTTCTTCAACACTCGTGAAACGTCAACTGAAAAGTCACCCTGAAAACATGATGCATGTCAATTTCATAGCAATTGATCAAATGTACATATGTTTTCACTTTCAGTCAGTATTCATTAAATTTGCATCCGTTTCGTTTATCTTTCAGATTTTAGCATTCAAGCCTCACTTTCTCACTCAAGCTAATTCAGTTTTTTTTCTCACCCGTTCTTTCTCAGTTTTATAGTTTTCACTCACTTCGGCTGTTAGTTCAGTCGTTAGACTGCACGCTTGAACACTTCTGACACAAACTCAGTTTTATACGTCCATCCACTCCGGCTGGATTCACTCAATCGTTAGAATGAACACTTCTGACACCAATTCACTTTTAGCCTTTCTCACTCGCTCCGTCTGGATTCACTCAATCGTTAGATTGAACACTTCTGACACCAATTCAGTTTTAGCCTGTCAGCGTCTCACACGCACACAGGCATTCTAACTGCTTCTTAGGCACTCAAGAAAACATCAGTCGTGCATAAGGTTATTCTCACACTTTATTCAAGCGAACCTGAGCATATTACAATGTGCACACATGCGGTGGTTTCATGACAAATATATACAAATGCCGCCTTACAAACGCGTATAGAACACAGTCACATACACAAGTCCTACACTCGCTATCTACAAACTAGCACTCTCGCAAAAGCTATTCACTCGCTCTAGGAAACACAACGTCTTTCCCCTGAAGCTGTCTGAGTCCCGTCTGACTTTCGCAGGCTGGTCGGCTGGACTTCTCGTCCTGGACCCCCGTCCCGCTCGTGACCCCCGTGCGTTCCTAGCAGCCACGTAGTACTGCAGTCCGTCCGTGTTAGGCTAGGTTATTCAGTGTACTGACGTCTAGTCCGTTCAGGGCAGCGTCCCGTGAACTTATATCCCTTTCTATGACTCGGTCCTTTCCTGTCGGTGTCCGCTTTATGACACGTCTGTGTCCCCACCTACGTCCTGTCTTCACTCTATCTACTGTCTTGTAGATGTCCTGTCTTATGACCACTCTGTGTCTTGACTTATGTCCTGTCTCTAATCTATCGAATATACTATAGATGGCCTTAACTATGTCCTGTATGTCGTTATCTATGTAGTCATGACTCTATTCTGTCCCTTGTCCTCTCTATGTCCTGTACCCACACTCCCAACACCCTGACACTAGCCATAACTAGGGACACCGCTCGAACTCCGCATGGACACATTACCTATAGTTAATGTAAATGAACATAAAACACTAGGTCTATTAATTGGCAGACATTTAAACTGGAGCTCTCATGTCCATGTTCTCACCAAGAAAATAGAAGAAAAAGTTTACAAACTTGCTAAGATCCAGCACTTCCTGGACGAAAGCACACGAAAATTATTCTATACATCATATATCAAATCACATCTCGATTATTGTCCAACAGTCTGGGATGGTTGCCCTAAATCTAATATGAAACGACTATGTTCTCTACAAAACCGCGCTATACGTCTACTTTCTGACATAAAGCACGTCGAAAATAATAATTTATACAGTCGTCTCAGGCTTCTACCACTTCGAAAGCGCTTCCTTTTTAACAAAGCCAAATTAATTAATAAAATGGTATCTCAAAATACCCCAGAGTATCTTCTACCGTTGATTCAATATAATGCGATGAATAGCAAGCGCTTACACTTATTACATGTTCCAAGGCCTAGATTGGGCTTATACAAAACATGTTTCGCCTATTCTGGTGCTCACTTATGGAATTACCTTCCTCCAGATCTGAAAACTTCAATGAGTCCCTACACATTTAACCGAAAAATCTTTCAACACTTAATCCATACCGACTATATGCCACCATAATTCACCTACTGGTGCAATTTTTAACTCTGTGTGTGTGTGTGTGTGTGTGTGTGTGTGTTCGAGAGAGAGAGAGAGAGAGAGAGAGAGAGAGAGAGAGAGAGAGAGAGAGAGAGAGAGAGAGAGTGAATGTGTGTGCAAGCGTGCATGCGTGTGTTTGAAGAGAGTGAGTGAGCGAGAAAAGGTGAGGGAATGTGATTTTCCGTGCATGCATGTGTGTGTGTATGTATGAGAACGACTGAGGGACTGTGGGCATGCGTGCGTTTATGCATATGTGTACGTGAGAGAGTGAGATTGAGAGAGTGAGTATTTGTGTGTGTATGTGTGTGTGTGTGTGTGTGTGTGTGAGAGAGATATTGTGTGAGAAAGAGGGTGAGTGAGTGAGTGAGTGAGTGAGTGAGTGAGTGAGTGAGTGAGTGAGTGAGTGAGTGAGTGAGTGAGTGAGAGCTGAGAGAGTGAATGAGTGAGGGGTGAGAGAGTGATTGTGTGTGTCAGCGAATGAATAAGTGATAGAGAGTGTGTGTGTTTGTTATTGACTGAGATAGAGTAAAAGAGAGTGTTTGTGAGTGTCAAAGGTGTTAGAGAGAGCGAATGAAACATTTAGTGATTGCGTGAGGGTATGTGTCTGTCTTTGTGTGAGCGAGAGATAGAGCGAATGAAAGATGGAGAGAGATTGATTGAGGGAAATAGTTAGTGAGAGAATGTGAGAGAGAGTGAGCTCGCGAGAAAGAGACAGTGGGAGAATGGATGTGTTAGTGAGTCGTGTTAGTGAGTGTTGTGTGTGTGTGTGTGTGTGTCTGTGTCTCTGTGTGTCTGTGTGTGTGTGTGTGTGAGAGAGAGAGAGAGAGAGAGAGAGAGAGAGAGAGAGAGAGAGAGTTGAGCGCACGCATGTCATGTAACATGCTATAACATATTTTATGTGTATTTTTATCTTCATATTATCATTATAAATGCCAGTTGATTGCATCATATTTAATATGAACACATATATTAATGTAGAGAGAGTGAGAGAGTTATTGAATGTGTGTGAGTGTGTGTGTGTGTGTGTGTGTGAGAGAGAGAGAGAGAAATAGAGAGAAAATGAGTGTGAGTGTGTGTGTCTGTGTAAGACAAAAAGAGAGATAACTGAGCGCACGCATGTCATGTAACATGCTATTACATATGTTTTTTTTTGTGCATTCTCATTTTTCATATCATGTTAAATGCCACTTGATTGCATCATGTTTGATATGAACACATGTAAATTACTGCAGAGTGAGTGAGAGTGTTAGTGAGTGTGAGTGAACCAAAAGTGTGTGTGTGTGTGAGAGAGAGTGTGTGTGTGAGAGAGAGAGAGAGAGAGAGAGAGAGAGAGAGAGAGAGAGAGAGAGAGAGAAGAGAGAGAGAGAGAGAGAGAGAGAGAGAGAGAGAGAGAGAGAGAGAGAAGAGAGAGAGAGATTTGAATTACGCCACTATTTTTTTTCGTTACACAATGTATATGTACAATGTTTTCTCAAATTTTGTACAACTTTTGTGAGAATGCTCACGACAATCGTCAATGTATCTGTGTGTAAAGTGAGTGAGTGAGTGTGTGTCAGCTAATGAATGAGTGATAGAGAGCGTGTGTGTTTGAATGCCTGAGATAGAGTAAAAGAGAGTGCGGGTGAGTACGAAAGGGTGAGAGAGAGCGAATGAAAAATTGAGTGATAGCGTGACGGTGTGTGTCTGTCTTTGTGTGAGTGAGAGATAAAGCGAATGAAAGATGGAGAGAGAGAGTCATCATCATCATCAAGTGCCGTGCCTGCTGGCGTAGGCGTTCATGGCTCTCCATAGATCTCGGTCTTTGGTTTTCTGGATCAACTCTGCTGATATTCCTCCATGCCACCGTCTCAATCCGTCCAGCATCATTCGTATATATTATGTATTCTTGTGATACGAATGTAGAACGTTACAATCAAACTGCCAATCAGACATTACGTTGAATCTAAGACATGTGATAAAAGTGCATACCTTCTTCCGGGTATCACCTATAGAATCAACATGGAAAACAGTTTATTTAGACGCATACACATGTCTCTTAAGATCTTTTCTAGCAATTTAGGCAGAAATCATAAACAAACTATGTTTATAAGTTTACATTTTTATGCTTTAATATTTACAACTGTAATTGTCTCTTTAGCCTGTGTTGTGCCTGAAGAACAGCACTAGGTTACAAACGTTGGATTTCGGGTGTTGTGGTTTATATATTACATATTTAGTTAAACGGCTTTTGGCAAAAGGGTTACGGACGCACTAATTACCGCTTTCAAAACACTGCGGAAGATTTGGCAGCAGACCGTCTTGAGTTGGTTTTTATAAAATGGTATGAGCTCCGGTCGTTCAGAGAGCAATAGCAGACTATTTAACGTAAACTTGCAAAAGATCTCAAACAGCCAAAAAAATTCTAGGGTTGACTGCGACGACTGTTAAAGATATGCAACTAACTTATTTAGTGAACGTTATTTCATTATGATAAGAATATTATCATCGTTATTATTATTATTATTATTATTATTATTATTATTATTATTATTATTATTATTATTATTATTATTATTATTAATTATCTCACTCATCTGATCTCATCTTGTTCCTCTTGTACCTTGCGGTGTAGAGTTGAAGCATAAACAGCGAGAGAGTGACCGTTTATGGGCTTCATATATCGAGATTCCCATGGACTCTGTTCTTCTTTCTATCCATCGTCTATACATTCAGTCTCTTCTTTTGGTTCCATTTGGTCTGTATATCATTGCTGGTTGTGGTATACTGTTAGTTGGCAGCCTAGTTAAATGCCTAACCATTTAACTTACTATTTTCAAATAAATAAAATCTAGCACTGCTGTAAACACCCCTTTAGTCCTGATTTCTTCATTTCTCATTTTCTAATTTCTGTACACATTGCGTATTTTTCTCAGGAATATCAGTGTCGTTGTTGTAATTTTTCTTGTCTATATTTCTGTCATTGCCCGGGTTTGGCATTGGTAGCGTAGAGTTCGTAGAAAGATTGTATTGTAGAGAGATTTTTTTTAGTATCTACTGATACTTGTTTGTTCTTTAGTATTGGTGTCATTTGTCCAATGGGTTGGTTTGCTTTATTACATCTATTTTCGAACTAGCGTTCTGATTTTTTGTTTGATGATATTTTACTTCCTAAGTACCTGAAGCTCTTTACTTGTTTCATAGGGTGTTCTTTTGGAAACATCTTTGTGGTTTTTTCTTCTTTAATTATGGTCATTACCTCTGTTTTACTAATGTTAAGTGCTATGCCATATTTCTTTCATACTTCTTTTCGACTGATTTGAGTTTAGCTACGAACCGACATTATTGAACTCAGGACATTACCATACGCACTCCCACCCCTCGACCAAGAGCCAGCAGAGAAATAAGTAGTATATAATGGTGTTATAACAGTATGATCTTTTATATGGGCTTTGGTTAGTTTGGTACGCAAGATGCTGCGCAAAGGAAAAGGGAATGAGCCCGAAGGAGCATTTTAGTTACACTCATGTGCTGACGTAGGGGGTTAGTGACGATCGGCCGGCTAACTGTCAACAAGCTTTGATATTTGCAGTCTATAATTTTTGTACCAGAGAACCTTCATAATTAAACACACACTTATTTATCATCAAGGAGTTGTCTTGATTTCCTACAGTTACGTTCAGCTACAGTTGCATTCAGACTCGCTCTGTTATATAGTCTAAAATGGAGCCTTAATAACCAGGATCCTGAACTTGGGCTGAGAAACGCGACGCGAAGTACTGATGGCTTTTTCCACATTATCATAGCCGTGGCCGTTTTCAAAAGTTGCTGATTCACATTGTCAGACGCGAAGTACTGATGGCTTTTTCCACATTATCATAGCCGTGGCTGTTTTCAAAAGTTGCTGATTCACATTGTCAGACGCGAAGTACTGATGGCTTTTTCCACATTATCATAGCCGTGGCTGTTTTCAAAAGTTGCTGATTCACATTGTCAGACGCGAAGTACTGATGGCTTTTTCCACATTATCATAGCCGTGGCTGTTTTCAAAAGTTGCTGATTCACATTGTCAGACGCGAAGTACTGATGGCTTTTTCCACATTATCATAGCCGTGGCTGTTTTCAAAAGTTGCTGATTCACATTGTCAGACGCGAAGTACTGATGGCTTTTTCCACATTATCATAGCCGTGGCTGTTTTCAAGAGTTGCTGATTCACATTGTCAGACGCGAAGTACTGATGGCTTTTTCCACATTATCATAGCCGTGGCTGTTTTCAAGAGTTGCTGATTCACATTGTCAGACGCGAAGTATTGATGGCTTTTTCCACATTATCATAGCCGTGGCCGTTTTCAAGAGTTGCTGATTCACATTGTCATACGCAAAAACTGATGGCTTCTTCGGCGTTATCATAGCCAAGAGCTGCCGTTCCACATTTTTACTCACAAGGAACTTTGTTGTCAAGTCAGCTCCAGACTCCTAAATGCCACTGTGGGAATGTTTCAATAAGGCCATAGAATCGTTTTGCTGACTCAGAAATTGTATCAACCTTGCTCAAGTTTGAAAAGAAACTCAAGCTCATGAAGATGTTTACTACTAGATGCGATTTAGATGTATTGGGTTTCTCTGAGGCGGGTGGGCATAATGGTTGCCGGCCTTGCTAAAGAGAGACCATTTTAATCGCTTTGCTTCTGACTGGAGTCGAGCTAGAGACGTTGCTAGAACGAATTGATACCAAAGAGCCAAAGTTTAGACGTGCCCGACCAGGGGTGAAGCCAAAGTTCAGACGTGCCCGACCAGGGGTGAAGCCAAAGTTCAGACGTGCCCGACCAGGGGTGAAGCCAAAGTTCAGACGTGCCCGATCAGGGGTGAAAGTGATCGTTACACTAGTGAGGCCAGAGACTACTCAGGATCCAAAAACTGTCATTTACTGCCAATATAGTACCTTGCGGTGTATGGCAGAGGGGTCTTTGAGCCTGAGGAATAAGGGCCGCCTGGCTAGTGCAGTCGCCGCGAACTGTGCAGGTTAGGATTTTATTTTTGCCCCCGACAGAAACAAATCCGACACCTTACCGAGGGATCGAACCCGGGCCTCCCGAATGAGAGTCCGGCGTTCTAGCCTCTCGGCCAGCCGCTCCTCAGGATCCAAATTCTCGTCAATAGGATGGATTTTTTTTTGAAGAACACGATACTACGTGTTGGGAAACTTACGTCCTCAAGGGTATCCTTACATAAAGTATATTTAAAATATTAATTATAATTAACCATATTGTAATCTTGAAATAATTTCTATTGAGTTATATAACAAGGATATTGCAACATGGCAGAAGAGCAAGTTTCATTGACACAAGTTTTCGGTGGAGTGGGTAGAGCAAAAAAGCAGACTCAACTCCGCAATAAAGCAGCAAGGGGTAGGCACAGATATTGAAAAATTCAGTGTGCAGGTGAAGGACTTTAAGAGATGGATGACCTCGTTGGAGAAACATGCATTTTTGATGGCAGCGACAGATGAGGAGAAGAAGAATATTGTTTATCAGGCCACTGTAGCACTGGTTTCGGATCACATTAGAAGAAAATAAGAAGCTGGAGTAGATGAGACATGGGAGCAGTTTAAAGATGACTTAGCCCATAAGTATGCGGAGATCACAGAGCCTCAGCATGCGTTTTCAGTGTTAAGACAATCCAAACAGAACACTGGAGAAACTGTGCAATTATTTAGTGATAGGTTGATTAACCTGGCTGAAGAAGCATTTATAGGACAGAACGTACGAGGGGAAGAGGTAGAAAGAATGTTGGTCGGAATTTTTGTAGACCGTGTAAAGTCGAATGGACTGAAGTTTAAATTAATGAGAGAAAACCCTGAAAGATTATCACAAGCTGTGGATATAGCTGTACAGGAAGAGAATTTTAGAAGAAGATATAGACTAAGAGTAGGACGAGAAATAGGAAGTAATAGAGAAGAAAGAATTGAGGAGCCCATGGAGATTGGACAAGCGAGGTACGGATGGAGAAGACGGGGAGAAATACAGACACTTAATGAAATAATGATAGGGAGAGACACATGAGAAACCCTATAAGAGAGACAGCAAATAGCACAAATATGGTTTGTTGGAGCTGTGGTCAGAGGGGACACGGTTTTAGATTTTGTGGTAACAGACGTGCCCAGGTTGGTGCACAGAATAGAGCTGGAAACAGTGGACCAAGTAGAAATTATGAAGACAGACAGAGAAATTCTACAAGGCCAAGAATGCAGGAAAACTGGCGTCCCACTTACTGAATAGGACCTGCGGTAGGAGGGAGAATAAAAAGTTCCCAAGAATGAGTGAATATATTAATTATCCAAATGGCAAATATAATAGGACAAATAGAAATAGAGAATATAGAAAATGGTCTCAACTTGGAGAGATAAAACAGTTTTCAGTGAATATGATTGATCCCAGTTCATGCATTATAGAAATAGGTAAATTTAAAATTAGAACATTGATTGATTCAGGAGCGCAAGTTAGTGTAATCAAGGAAAATTTTTTATATCGTATATTAAAGAATTTCAAAATGTTTGGAAATCAAGATACCCTTCATTCGGTTACTGGACAAAATCTGGAAGTGGTTGGACAAACAATGATAAACCTTAGATTGGGAGGAATAAACGTGAGACACCTTTTTCATATGGTTAAAGAGTTAAATAGGAACATGATCCTAGGTAGAGATTTTTTGCTAAAAAATTGTGTAAGGCTTTATTTTGATGTACACAAGTTGAGATTTCAAGATGTCTATGTGGACTTGGAAGAAGACTTGTTGTGTTTTCTTTATTTTAGGGTAATTCAGCAGTCCGTAAAAGAGACCGTTATTGTTTATATTGATTTAAATTGGTGATAATGTGACTGTGTACATTATGTTGGGGATAAAACCACAAATATATATATATATATATATATATATATATATATATATATATATATATATATATATATATCTTATATATAAAAAAGGATCGTATGTCTGTCTGTCTGTATCTATGTATGTCCTTTGTGCGCTCGCGAACGGCCCATCCGATTGAGATGAAATTTTCTACACGCCTTCCTTTCAGTCCAGAGCTGTCAACTGTGATATTTTTTTAGTGTGAAATCGCCTGCTTACTCAGTATTATTTCATTTTTCATTTTTCATCATAATTGTATATATTTCAGGGGACCTAACTCCGTAAAAGTTATTTCAAGGGGCATAACTTTTCTGTATAACTTATAGTCATATTGTGGCATCGTTTTCAAAGATTTATAAACTCTGTGTCCATAGTTATGTACCGGCATATGAGTTATAATAAATAATGATACAAACTGTAAGGCATTTTTAAAGTTTTCATAAAAATAATGCACAATGCATAACATTGTAACTCATCTTTATTTGCTTAAGAAGTTACTGTAGTCATGCAGGTGATTAGCAAGCGTTTTCATTAAAAATAATGGATGGTGTCTGGAAGGACATTCTTTTAAGTTACTTTTTTTGTTGTATGAATTTAATGAGAACTTATATGACTACTTATGTGAATTAAATGAGATGCTCCCCACCAGGGACTGGGCGAAGCCGGACAGGGTCAGGCAGACAGATAGACAGACAGATAGTCGGTAACGGGAACGGGAACTTATATGACTACTTATATGAATTAAATGAGATGCTCCACACCAGGAGCTGGGCAATGCCGGGCCGGGTCAGACAGACAGACAGACAGACAGACAGACAGACAGACAGACAGACAGACAGACAGACAGACAGACAGACAGACAGACAGACAGACAGACAGACAGTCGGTAACGGGAACGAGAACTTATATGACTACTTATATGAATTAAATGAGATGCTCCCCACCAGGGACTGGGCGAAGCCGGGCCGGGTCAGCTAGTATATATATATATATTTGGGGAGGGGAGAGTTTTGTTTGAGTTACACTTGCTTAATAACTTTTGTAACTTGCGCTTTCAGTTATTTTGACTAACTTGAATTCATCACATTAACTTGATGATTGTTAAGTCTTAGTTGAAATTGTTATTATTTTGTTCTGAGTATAGAATTGGTGAAAGCAATAGGATGGGGCTTTGTTCAGAACCCTTCGTTCAGAAAATAGCTGTGGACTAGAAAAGAGACATATTTCCCCTGTGAGTAATAAGTTTTTAGTAAATACGAGTATTATAATCTTCGGCCTTATGATAGTAAGAAGGCTGCGGCACCTGTCAGCATTAATGGTTGAAATATGGGGGGGGGGGGGTTAATTACATGTAGTTTAGAAACACATGGGGGTATAAAGCTGGTAGAAATGTATGGTTCTTGGAGGTTGAAATAGGAGCTGCATTAAGGCAGCATTAATTGAAAATATATGGATTAGATGCCATGTTATAAGGAAGAAGAAGTTAATGTGACTAACGTCTATAGGTGGTATAAAAAGAGGCTGCGTTACTCAGCATCAATGGGAATATAAGGAGCTAGTTAATTGAGAGTGGACATTAATGGGGCTGTAGATAGCAGCACAGATGGATTAGTACAAAGTTAGATACGCCCATGAACAAGGATGGTTACAATGGGATGTAAGGGGGTAAATATAGGAGCTGTGATAAGCAGCGTTAATTGGTTTAAAGTATGTTTATAAGAAATGAACATTGTCAATATTATTTTTATGGTTTAATCATGGTTGAACATGAGCCATGCGAAATAATGTCATTAATGATTGTGGATGGCAGCACAAATATTAATATGGAGTATATAAGGAAGAAATTTTGGATCCACTTAATTTATAACAAACAGAAGTATATATTCATGGATAATAAGATGCGTATTTAAAACTTTATTTATAAAGTTTTTGTGATTGCAAGGGAGGTAAATGTGATTGTTTTCTGAGTACTTCTTTATATCTTTATATCTGGGTGCGCACCCCATCTTTTCTGTCTATCCTGTGTTGTTTTGTTGATGTTGAGAGGATATGAGAGGCTGCATAACGCACGGCAAATTTCCAATTGTGTTTATATACCAACGGTTTTTATGAACATATGTATATATGAAATGAAATCATTGGCACCTTGCCGTCTTGACAGACGATAGTTTGTGCTTTTAAAAGGCATAATAACTTTTAACTATGGCGGTAGCGAGTGTGACTGATAAGGCCAATTTGCGCTGTAAATGTCCGTTCACAGTGGGTGCATGTGAACACGTGGTCATTTCCACCATCATGCACCATCTTACGTCTCAAACGCTTGGTGTGTGACTTTTCTGCAATAATTTTCTCCTTTGACTTTATTCCATTTCTGATATTTGCCCTCCATGCAACACGTTCAGCGGCGACTTGCTCCCAATGTGCATTATCAATGCCTGTATCAATCATGTCCCGTTTACACACATCTTTGTATCGTAGTAGAGGCCGAGCCTGAGATCTCTTACCCATCTGTAATTCACCAAAAAAGATATCCTTTGGTATTCTACCATCATCCATCCTCCTAAGATGTCCTATCCATCTAAGTCTACGAAGACTGAGAATGGAATAAACTGTCACACAACCTGATCTTTCCAATACTTCAGTATTTGTGATTTTGTCTTGCCACTTAATACCAAGAATTCTTCGCAGACACCGCATATGAAAGCTGTTTAAGTTGTTCTCTTGGTGTGAGTAAGTTGTCCAGGTTTCACTGCCATAGAGAAGAGTACTAAGGACACAGGCTTGATAGACAAGGACTTTTGTTTTGGCAGCAAGCTTCCTGTTCTCCCAGACTCTTTTTCTTAACCTGTTCATTGTTGTTGCTGCCTTACCAATCGAGATGTTGATTTCCTGATCTAGGGATAATTTGCTATTTACCACTGATCCTAGATATGTAAAATGGTCTACTATCTCTAGTTCGGCGTCATCAATAAAGATTGATGGTACCCCATGTGCACCTTGTGACATAATCTGTGTCTTCTTTTTGCTAATTGTTAAACCAAATTCAGAGCAAGCATTGGAGAATGCAGATACATTGCAATTCTTCCTCAGTGTGGGTCGTAACTGCAGCATCATCTGCAAAAAGCAACTCTCTGATCAGTACCCTCCTAATTTTGGTCTTAGCCTTCAATCTCTGAGCATTGTAGAGGCCGCCATCTGAGCGTGAGTGAACGTATATACCACCATCCTGATCATGAAATGCATATTTCAGTAGAAGAGAAAAGTATATTCCAAAGAGGATGGGAGCTAGTACACAACCTTGCTTAACTCCACTCTTGATTTCAAATTCTTCAGAAGTTGCACCATCAAACTTCATTATACCCTTCATGCCTGTGTGGAACAATTCCACAATGGACAGAAGAGTTGGTGGGCAGCCAATCTTCTTTAGTGCCTTGAACAGACCCTCACGACTGACCAAATCAAATGCCTTTGTGAGGTCGATGAAGGCAATAAACAGTGGTTGATTCTGTTCACGGCATTTTTCTTGCATTTGTCGCAATGAGAATATCATATCAGTGGTAGACCGGTTCTGTCGAAAGCCACACTGTGATTCGGGGTAGACTTGATCTCCTAGGGCTTGAAGTCTGCGCAGAACAATTCTGGCAAATACTTTTCCAACAATACACAGAAGTGAGATACCCCTATAGTTGTTGCAGTCGCTCCGATCGCCCTTGTTCTTGTACAGTGTTATGATGCTTGAATCTTTGAAATCCTGTGGGACTTGTCCTTCACGCCAGCATAGCTCTATTAGCTGGTGGATCTGTATAGTGAGTGTGTCTTGCCCACTCCTGATAACCTCTATTGGAATCCCATCCTTACCTGGAGCCTTGCCAGATGCAAGTTCTTTTATAGCACACTTAACTTCTGTTATGGTGGGAAGTGTGTCCAGGTGGTCAAGAGTTGGTAGATCCTCTTATGTTTCCCTTATCACTTGCGATTTGAATGGACTCACATAACTTGATCCAATAATCATTTGCACACTGCCTGGCAGCCTTTTGCACATCCTTCCTAGCTTGCCTAAGCTCAATCAGAGTGTTACGCGTTGGTCTTTCCTTGTTTCTTAAGAGAGCTTTCTTCTTCTTATCAATCAAGGGCTGCAGAGTCTCACTGTTGGCCGCAAACCAGTCCTGCCTCTTATGATCCACAGTGCCGTACACCCCTACGGCAGTTTTATAAAGAGTTTCCTTAATTTGACCCCACTTTTCATTTACTGTACAATTTTCTGGTGTATCAGTGAAAGCGTCTTCAAGTTGCTGTTGAAACTGAAAGCACTTTTCAAGATCATGAGTGTTAATAATATTAATCCTGAGGCTAGATTTGTGTTTAGCTGTGTAGATTCTCTTTGGTCTCAGTCTAACCCTTGCAACAACCAAAGAATGATCCGTATCACAGTCAGCACTGTGGTAACTACGAGTCAATGATATATGGTTCAGATGTTGTCTCCGTGTCCAGCTGGTGCCAATGGCCGGATCTTGGATGTTTCCATGTGACCTTATGCATCTCTTTTGTTTTAAAAAAAGAGTTTGTAATACATAGGTCATTACTGGTGCAATGCTCCAGCAGCCTTTGCCCATTTCCATTCATGCGACCGATGTTGTATTTTCCAAGGCACACTGGCCATGAACTCGAGTCCTTGCCCACACGAGCATTGAAATCACCGAGCATATAAATGTAGTCAGATTTTGGAACTGCCTTGATCACGGAGTCTAACTCCTCATAGAACGAATCCTTCACATCATCAGAGGAATCGAGTGTCGGTGCATATGCAGTAATAATGGTGGCAAACCCACAAGAGGTTGCCAAGCGCAGGGATAATAGTCTTTCATTTCCTCCTGCTGGAATTTCAATCATTCCCAGTAGCGAATTCTTCACTGCAAAGCCCACACCGTGTTGCCTTTTTTCTGCCTGCCCTCTACCTTTCCCGAAAAAGGTGTAGTTTTCCCTGAGTGACCCTTCCTCAGCGAGGCAAGTCTCCTGCAGGCCAGCAATATCAATGTTTAGACGATTGAGTTCGGCATCAATCACAGCCGTTTTTCTCACATCGTCAATATAGGTCAAGTCAGTGGAAAATCCTGGACACATGGTTCTCACGTTCCAGGTTGCAAGCCGTAGCAAGCCCCAAGCACCCATTGAAGCAGGCAGGCTGTGGCGGATCAGCACCCAATTGGCTGGGGGCTGCCCAGCTTGAGGCTGGCGGTAGCTGATCAGTGACACCTATAGGTGTCTCTCACCGTCAGAGGCAACGCGTGGCGCCCCATGTCTACGCCAACTGACAAGGACTTATAACCCGTAACAGTTGCCTCTCGCTTTGATTCCGAGACCAGTTAAGACCAGGGATGGAGTTATTGCCTCTCCATAGCACAAAGCCTGGGCTAAAATATAGAGATCATGTGTTGCCCATGCAGCATGATCCCTCTCTCGGCCTGCCTAGTTTACTCCAGAGGACAGGTAACACCCCTACATCTGGAACAAGACAAGCTGCAGAAGCTGCCGGATCAGCAAAGCAATGCTCTAACTGTCCGCCTGTCGGAGCTTCGATCCTAGACTAGTCGCCAACCAAGGCTTAGGGCCTGGTCTGCCCTGCCATGACATTTTGTCTTTAGCTTGCATTTCCTCGCACCAGGGTAAGGCTTGTACCCTCCCAATTGCGCTCTTCCGCCCGAAGCCGTTGGCACAATGTGGGGTGTCGGGTTTGGTAAGCGCCGCCCAACGTTCAGCGCTAACAGAAACCAGGTAGTACCGTCTACTGTTATACGGTAGCTCAGTCATATCTGACTAAGACCTGACACCTGAAATGAAATATCTAGATAAATTCTTTATAAATTGTTTTAGAAAAATGAAATTTTGTATTACATAAATGAAGACGAAGTATGACTTCACAAAGGTCTGTGAAGAAACATAGCGGTTTGCTATAAGATATAAGTAGACAAGAAGTATAGAGCTGCTGGCTATAAGATAAAATTGTTGAGATATAGAGAGAAGGGTAATGAATAAGGGCTCCAGGTTGGAGTTAGAGGTATATGAATGTTGTAGATGGGTTGATGCTAGTTAGGTAAGCGGATTGATTAAAAATTATTACAGAAATGAAGAAGAGGTAATTTAAATTGTGTGGGATGTTTGGGTTAAGTGATTTGGGTCATAGACTTGGGATTTGAGAGTTAAGACTTTTCAGGGAAAAGTCTTTTTGGGATGGGAAGGTAATATAACAGTATGATCTGTTATATAGGCTTTGGTTAGTTTGGTACGCAAGATGCTGCGCAAAGGAAAAGGGAATGGGCACGAAGAAGCATTTTAGTTACACTCATGTGCTGACGTAGGGGGTTAGTGACGATCGGCAGGCTTGTTGACAACAAGCTTTGATATTTGCAGTCTACAATTTTTGTACCAGAGAACCTTCATAATTAAACAGACACACTTATTTATCATCAAGGAGTTGTCTTGATTTCCTACAGTTACGTTCAGCTACAGTTGCATTCAGACTCGCTCTGTTATAGTGTAACAACACCTCAAATGGGATTTAAACCCCCGATAAATCCTTATATACGGTGTTAGCCAGCCATCTTGTTTCGTCACAAATCCGGACCTCAATCGACCTCAATATTTGAACTTGGCGTGTATTTTCTTGGGTCTGGTTGTCACTTCCAGTTGTCCTGCTGACTACTTCCGGTTGACTTCTGGTCCGGGGGCGGGCGGGTGCGACCAGGTACCTCCGCCGACCGCCTCGGCTTCCCCCGACCGCTTCCCAAACCATTCAATGACAGCGATGTAAACCCCGGGCACGTTGAATACTTATATAGATAAGTAGACCAAATAGTCGTCGGGCACCTGGGTTCAAGTCCCAGTGTGTGTGTATGTATGTGTGTGTGTGTATGTATGTGTGTGTGTGTGTGTGTGATCGAGTCCCAGTCATGTAGATATCGACCGCCTTCTATGAGGAGATCGAAATCCAATATGACAGAGTGGAAAAAATCATTTATTCAATCACTCGAGTTAACCCGTGTAGGCCAAGTAATGACCTCGTAAATAAACATTTGCATGCAGATAGTTAATTCGGCAGAATTCCAGACCCATGTATCAACATTAAGAGCTTGCTGAAAATCTGGTTTAAAAATATATTAGCCGGGTATACATTATTATTAAAATAATTAAGCCTAAAAAACATAATAAACAGCTAAATTTCGTGTATGTTTAGCGGAGAATAGTGATGTCAGTACAAAAAACTACTATTCTCAATTAATAACAGCGATAACTTGCTAAGATAATTACAAAAATATGTAATGAAACATCACAAATAACGTCCCCTTTTTACACGAAATAAAATTAACCAAGGGAGACTAATCGATTCCCTTGGCTGAATCAGAATTATCGCCCCTTTTGCATACTAAGCTCCCCTTGAATGGCAGTTTACAGTAATGCTCCACCGAGCACGGCCCCCGAACTATACGACAACAGCCAACGATAAAAGGCTGATAAGCTGTGAAGATAATTACCTTTGATGGCTAGTCGAGTTGTGGTCACTGGAAAATATGCAGTGGTCAGGAATGCAAGCATTCAGCACAAATATGTATTCCTATGCTGTAAATCTCTCTTTCTCTCTCTCTCTCTCTCTCTCTCTCTCTCTCTCTCTCTCTCTCTCTCTCTCTCTCTCTTTCTCTCTCTCGTCACTCTTCCTCTCTTTCTCTCTCTCTTTTCTCTATTCTCTCTCTCACTATCTCTATCATTCTCTCTTTTTCTCTTCTTCGCTGGCTGTCTCTCTCCCTCTACCTCTCTGTCCCTGTCCCTCTCTCTCTCCCTCTCTGTCTGTCTCTCTCACTATCTCTGTCTTTCTCTCTCTCTCACTATCTCTTTCTCCCTCGCTCTCTCTTTCTCTCTCTATCACTCTCTGTCTCTCTCTCACTCTCTCTCTGTCCCTCTCTCACCACTCTCTCAGGTGATATCTCTCTATCCCTCACTAGCTCTCTCTCTCTGTCTCCTTATCTCTATCTCTCTCGCTATCTCTCTCTTTCTGTCTCTCTCTCTATCACTCTCTCTCTGTCCCTCTCTCACCACGCTCTCTGGTGATCTCTCTCTATCCCTCTATAGCTCTCTATCTGTCTCCCTATCTCTATCTCGCCCTCTCTCTCTTTATCTTTCTTTCTCTCCCTCTCGCTCTCTCTATCCCTCTCTGTCTTTCTTTCACTCTCTCTCTGTCCCTCTATCAACACGCTCCCAGATGATGTCTCTCTATCTCTCTCTCTGACTCTCTATCTGTCTCCCTATCTCTATCTCTCTCTCTTTATCTCTCTCTTTTTCTCTTTATTTCTGTCTCTATCTATCTTTCTCTCTTTCTCTCTCCCCCTCCCTATCTCTTTCTCTCTTTCGCCCTCCCTAACTTTCTCTCTCTCCCTCTCTCTCTCTGTCTCTCTCTCACTATCTCTGTCTTTCTCTCTCTCTCTCACTATCTCTTTCTCCCTCGCTCTCTCTCTCTTTCTCTCTCTCTCTCTATCACTCTCTGTCTCTCTCTCACTCTCTCTCTGTTCCTCTCTCACCACTCTCTCAGGTGATATCTCTCTATCCCTCACTAGCTCTCTATCTGTCTCCCTATCTCTATCTCTCTCTTTATCTCTCTCTCTTTCTGTCTCTCTCTATCACCCTCTCTCTCTCCCTGTCCCTCTCTCACCACGCTCTCTGGTGATCTCTCTCTATCCCTCTATAGCTCTCTATCTGTCTCCCTATCTCTATCTCGCTCTCTCTCTCTTTATCTCTCTTTCTCTTCCTCTCGCTCTCTCTATCACTCTCTGTCTTTCTCTCACTCTCTCTCTGTCCCTCTCTCAACACGCTCCCAGATGATCTCTCTCTATCCCTCTCTGGCTCTCTATCTGTCTCCCTATCTCTATCTCTCTCTCTTTATCTCTCTCTTTTTCTCTTTCTTTCTCTCTCTATCTATCTTTATCTCTTTTTCTCCCTAACTATCTCTTTCTCTCTCCCCCTCCCTATCTCTTTCTCTCTTTCGCCCTCCCTAACTCTCTCGCTCTCTCTCTCTCTCTCTCTCTCTCCTTGTATCCTGTCCAATGAATAGCACAGTAACCGAAAACTAATAACACATGAATGTGTGTGTGTGTGTGTGTGTGTGTGTGTGTGTGTGTGGATGCGTGTGTGTGTGTCTGTATGTATGTGTCTGCGCATGCGTGCGTGAGATTCTTAGCGCGTGCGTGCGCATGTGCGCGTTCGTAGGAAACTTCAATATTGGGGGAGTGGCTGTGGAGTGGGTGTATTACATGTTTTCTGTTAGTAAAAAGGTGGGTGGATCAAGGGGCGGTGTGGGTGAATTATGGAGACAGGGGTGGAAAAGATACTAGCGAAGAGGCCAACGGGGCTGAATGGTGGAGACAGGGAGTGGAAAACTGATTAGCCAGGAGGTCACCGTGGCTGAATGATCCTATCACAAGTGGTAATAGGAAAACCATAACACATGTTCACTGGCTGGCGCTGCACCCGAGTTTCTGTTGAGTGTCAGGCTTCCTAGGGCAAGTATGCAATTGTTATTTGAACGAACGCAGCCATGTCATGTGCGCGTGTGTGTATGTACGTGTGTGTGTGTGTGTGTGTGTGTGTGTGTGTGTGTGTGTGTGTGTGTGTGTGTGTGATAAAGAGATATATTGTACTAATCGCATATAACTGAGGTATGGGCTCTGCTGTCTGTGACATCAATCAACACATGCACATGGCTGATTCATCAAGCCTGAACGTTTGAATACGTGTAGCCTATTCTGAGATGCAGAATAATGACTTGTCCTGATCTGTCCATAACATGGTAGCCACCTTGAGCAAGTACTTTGTCTTTCTGGCTGACTTCATCATTAATTTATTTTGGTGGTATGTAACGGGTGGATCAGACTTATCTTATTGCACTACTTCCGTAACCAATCGAGCAGCGCTGGCGTGTCCGGGTACTCCACAGTGGGATGACAACAGTGTATGGTGACATTATGCCTACTGCTAAGTTCAGACAGTAGTGTCCTTAGTACCGGCAATGTCCCACAACGAGCGCCACGAGCACTGATTTGTTGCATTTGCCAATAGCAACTAATGATACAGCCAAGACACGAGTGTAATGACCCAGTAGGTCAAAAACAGCGGTAATGGAAGAAACCAACGTGGAAACTAACCCACAAAATACCCCAGAGGGGGAAAGAAATTCGTTCTGGTGTATGTGTGGTCGGCGAGTACCGCGACAAGAGATTGTCTTCTTATGTCAACTGGTCGTTATATACACAGTCATTGGCGTATCACTATTTAATCTGTCTCGAGACAACGTCGATGCGGTCGAGGGCAAGTTTTGGATCGGTCTTCTATACAGCTGTCTAGGTTACATGCTACAAAACCCTAAAATATGAACTTCTACGTGACGTTACCAAGTAATGCTTCGCCGAACATGTTTCACAAGAACACACCAGGTCAATATTTCGTCAAATTACCGCAGACTATTGAGGTGAGTCAACATTTCGAAGTGGGTCTGGCCGAAATTCAATTCCCCAACTACTACTGCACTGTGCTAGAGAATGAAGTATAGCTAAGATACATCCCACTAAACGGTAGAGTGATAAGAAAGGAGTGTCCCCCGGGTCTGTACAGTTCACCAGATGCGTTTATAGCTGCACTGAATCGACTAATGAAAGATATGAAGGTGTCCGATCAGCTCTGTGTTCTATTCCATTTCGACAAGGCATCAAAGAAAGTCAAATACTCGAACCCGGGGCCACTATTACATTTAGTGAACAGTTGCAAGAGATACTAGATACAATTGACGCTGAAGGGGCGATAGACCTGAATAACGACCTGCAAAATGTATATGTATACTGCGATCTCATTGCGGCGAGACCAGTAGGAGACGTCATGGTCCCACTACTAAGGTTTGTCGTAGGCGCGAAACACTGAGGTCACGTAGAAGTTCATGTGTTGATTGGTGTCGCAGCCAGCAGAGCCCATACTTCAGTTATATGCGATTAGTACCATATATCTCTTTATCACACACACACACACACGCATGTACATACACACACACGCGAGCACTTTACATGGCTGCGTTCGTTCAAATGACATTTGCAAACTTGCCCTAGGAAGCCTGACACTCCTGAAACTCGGGTGCAGCGCCAGCCAGTGTGTAAGTGTTATGGTTTTCACATTATCACTTCTGATATGATCATTCAGCCACGGTGACCTCCTAGCTAATCAGTTTTCCACCCCCTGTCTCCACCATTCAGCCCCGGGTGGCCTCTTCGCTAGTATCTTTTCCACCCCTGTCTCCATAATTCACCCACACTGCCTCTTGATCCACCCACCTTTTTAATAACAGCACACCTGTCCTACACTCACTCCAAAGCCAATCCCCCAATATTGAAGTTTCCTACGAGCGCGCACATGTGCGCGCACGCACACACAATCTCACGCACGCATGCGAAGACACACACACACACACACACACACATGCATCCACACACACACACACACACACACACACACACACACACAGACAACACACATTTATGTGTTATTAGTGTTCGGTTACAGTGCTATTCATTGGACAGGATACAAGGTGAGAGTGAGAGAGAGAGAGAGAGAGAGAGAGAGAGAGAGAGAGAGAGAGAGAGACAGACAGACAGACAGACAGACAGAGAGAGGGCGAGAGAGAGAAAGAGATAGGGAAGGAGAGAGAAAAAGAGAAAGCGATCGAGAGAAAAAGAGAACGAACGAACAAACTTTATTTTAAAAGGGTAACAAATTGGGCACGCAGGCCCGTCTTACATTCGGCCTTTTCAATCACTCATCTTTCATTCATCAATGTGCATGTTACATTAACATAGAGGAAAAAACATTGTCAAATGGATTTTGTAAGCATAAACAATGCATATTACGCATGATACATTTACATGAGAAAAAAAGGAAAAAAAAAACATTATCAAATGAAAATTGTAAACATAAACAATGCATATTGCAATGTTGTGAGACACATCCCCCATTCACCCTCATATCCCGCAGCCACCAACACATCCCCCACCCACTAGACCTCCCCCACCCACCCACACATACCTCCTCGCACTCATACAGAACTAGGCGAACATACATGCCACCACACACCCACTGATCCGCCACCCACACACATTTCCACAAGAAGAAGAAGAAGAAGAAGAAGAAGAAGAAGAAGAAGAAGAAGAAGAAGAAGAAGAAGAAGAAGAAGAAGAAGAAGAAGAAGGAGGAGGAGGAGGAGGAGGAGCATGAGGAGGAGCATGAGGAGGAGGAGGAGGAGGAGGGGGAGGAGGAGGGGGAGGAGGAGAAGAAGAAGAAGAAGAAGAAGAAGAAGAAGAAGAAGAAGAAGAAGAAGAAGAAGAAGAAGAAGAAGAAGAAGAAGAAGAAGAAGAAGAAGAAGAAGAAGAAACCACACACACATACCCCGCCAACCCACACATCTCGCACCTATCCACACACATATCTCGCACTCGCACAATTTTCCCCACCCACCCACACACACATCAGCCAGCCTTCACCCACTCACCCACCCAACTTTCGCCACCTCTCAACTACACATCCCCACCTATACACACATCCCCACCCATAAACACATCTCCCCACCTGCCCACACAAATCCCCCACCCATAACCCAAAGACACACACCTCCCATCCACACACACCCCGTCACCCACATATACCCCACCCACACACATCCGCCGCTCACACACATCTTCTCGCAACTACAACCTCCCTTCACCCATACACTCATCTCTCACACACATCCACCCACTCATGTACTCATCCATCAACCACTCACACCCACACATCACCCACGCGCCCATCAACACATGCATCTCTCATCTACCCTCCCACCCACACACACACCCCAACCACCCAGCAAAACACACATCCCCCATCCTCGCATACATCCTTCAATCACCTGCACATCCCACACCTCCCCCCCCCTCTCACACATCTCCCCTCCCACACAAAAGAGAGAAAGATAGAGAGAGATAAAGAGAGAGCGAGATAGAGATAGGGAGACAGATAGAGAGCTAGAGAGGGATAGAGAGAGATCATCTGAGAGTGTGGTGAGAGAGGGACAGAGAGAGAGAGTGACAGAGATAGTGATAGAGAGAAAGACAGAAAGAGAGAGATAAAGAGAGAGAGAGGGAGACAGATAGAGAGCTAAAGAGGGATAGAGAGAGATCACCTGAGAGCGTGGTGAGAGAGGGACACACAGAGAGAGAGTGACAGAGAGAGAGTGATAGAGAGAAAGACAGAAAGAGAGAGATAAAGAGAGAGATAGGGAGACAGATAGAGAGCTAAAGAGGGATAGAGAGATATCACCTGAGAGAGTGGTGAGAGAGGGACAGAGAGAGAGAGAGAGAGTGAGAGAGAGTCAGAGAGTGATAGAGAGAGAAAGAGAGAGCGAGGGAGAAAGAGATAGCGAGAGAGAGAGCGCGAGAGAGAAAGGTAGAGATAGTGTGAGAGAGAGGGAGAAAGAGAGAGAGACAGAGAGAGAGGGGTAGAGAGAGAGAGGTAGAGGAAGAGAGAGACAGTCAGCGAGGGAGAGAAAAAGAGAGAATGACAGAGATAGTGAGAGAGAGAACAGAGAAAAGAGAGAGAGAAAGAGAGGAAGAGTGACCAGAGAGAGAGTGTGAGAGAGAGAGAGAGAGAGAGAGAGAGAGAGAGAGAGAGAGAGAGAGAGAGAGAGAGAGATTTACAGCATTGAAATACATATTTGTGCTGAATTCTTGCATGCCTGACCACTGCATATTTTCCAGTGACCACAACTGGACTAGCCGTCAAAGGTAACTATCTTCACAGCTTATCAGCCTTTGATCACTGGCTATTGTCGTATCGATCGCTGGCCGTGCTCGGTGGAGCATTACTGTTTGTTTGTGCGTGCAGTTAAACGGCCATTCTAGGGGAGTTTAGTATGCAAAAGAGGCGACAATTCTGGTTGAGTCAAGGGACCCGGTTAGTCTCCCTTGGTTAATTTATTTCGTGTAAAAAAGGGGGACGTTATTTGTGGTGTTTCATTACATATTTTTATGATTATCTTAGCAAGTTATCGCTGTTATTAATTGAAAATAGAAGTTTTTTTTTATTGACATCACTATTCTCCGTTAAACATACAAGAAATGTAGCTGTTTATTATGTTTTTTTAGGCTTCATTTTTTAATAATAATGTATACCCTGCTAGTATATTTGTAAAACAGATTTTCAGCAAGCGCTTAATGTTGATACATGGGGTCTGGACTTCTGCCGAATTAATTATCTGAGTGCAACGTTCATTGAAGAGGTCATTACTTGGCCTACTCGGGGTAACTCGAGTAATGGAGTAAATCATTTTTTCCACTCTGTCATATTGGATTTCGATCTCCTCATTAAAGGGGGGTCGATATCTACATGACTGGGGCTCGATCACACACACACATACACACACTCACACACACACACGCACTCACACATACACACTTGGACTCGAACCCAGGTGCCCGACGACTATTTGTTCTACTTATCTATATAAGTATTCCACATGCCCGGGGCTTATCTCGCTGGCTTTGAATGGTCTCGGAAGCGGTCGGGAGAAGCCGAGGTGGCCGGCGGAGGTACCTGGCCACACCCTCCCGCCCCCGGACTGGAAGTCAACCGGAAGTAGTCAGCAGGACAACCGGAAGTGTCAACCAGACCCAAGAAATATCCGCCAAGTTCAAATATTGAGATCAATTGAGGTCCGGTTTCGTGAAGAAACAAGATGGCGGGATAACCCCGTATAGAAGGATTTATCGGGGGTTTGAAACCCCATTTGAGGTGTAGTTACAACATTATATACTACTGACATACTACTAATCGTTGCTACCGCTATCTGAGTGAAAGTTCTCCTGGTCTTCCGTCTCAGTTTTGACATTCTTCTAAAACCCCTGATGATTCCTAGCAGCCTCATTGTTTCCACGTACGGGTTCTCAATCTGTTCCCCCACCTTCTCCACCTGTTCCCACAGGCGCACGGCCACCTCTTCCTTTTCCGTAGGTAATCTACCACTAAGAGGTGCATTCCCTGCCAGCCTATCTCAAATTTTGTACAATTTTTGTGAGAATGCTCACTACAATCGTCAGTGTATGTGTGTGTAAGGTGAGTGAGTGAGTGTGTGTCAGCTAATGAATGAGTTATAGAGAGAGTGTGTGTTTGAATGATTGAGATAGAGTAAAAGAGAGTGCGTATGAGTGCGAAAGGGTGAGAGAGAGCGAATGAAAAACTGAGTGATAGAGTGACGGTGTATGTGTGTCTGTCTTTGTGTGAGTGAGAGATATAGCGAATCAAAGATGGAGAGAGAGAGTTATCATCATCATGAAGTGCCGCGTCGGCCGGCGTAAGCGTTCATGGCTCTCCACAGATCTCGGTCTTTGGTTTTCTGGATCAACTCTGCTGATGATATTCCTCCATGCCATCGTCTCAATCCGTCCTGCATCATTCGTATATATTATGTATTCTTATGAAACTAATGTAGAACGTTACAATAAAACTGTCAATCAAACATTACGATTAATCTAAGACGTGTGATAAAAATGCATACCGAATTGCGAGTAATGTGCTGTAGAATCAATATGGAAAACAGTTTATTTAGACGCATACACATGTCTCCGAAATTCTACTCTAGCATTTTCGGCAGAAATCATAAATAAAATATGTTTATGAGTTTACATTTTAATGCTTTAATATTTACAACTGTAATTGTCTCTTTAGCCTGTGTTGTGCCTGAAGAACAGCAATAGGTTACAAACGTTGGATTTCGGGTGTTGTGGTTTATGTATTACATATTTAGTTAAACGGCTTTTGGCTAAAGGGTTACGGACGCACTAATTACCGCTTTCAAAACACTGCGGAAGATTTGGCAGCAGACCGTCTTGAGTTGATTTTTATAAAATGGTATGAGTTCCATTCGTTCAGAGAGCAATGGCAGAGTACTGAACGTAAACTTGCAAAAAATCACAAACAGCCAAAAGAATGCTAGGGTTGACTGCGACGTCTGTTAAAGATATGCAACTAACTTTTTTAGTGAACGTTATATCATTATGATAAGAATATTATCATCGTTATTATTATTATTATTATTATTATTATTATTATTATTATTATTAATTATCTCACTCATATTATCTCATCTTGTTCCTCTTGTACCTTGCGGTGTCGAGTTGAAGCATAAACAGCGAGAGAGTGACCGTTTATGGGCTTCATATATCGAGATTCCCATGGACTCTGTTCTTCTTTCTATCCACCGTCTATACAGTCAGTCTCTTCTTTTGGTTCCATTTGGTCTGTATATCATTGCTGGTTGTGGTATACTGTTAGTTGGCAGCCTAGTTAAATGCCTAACCATTTAACTTGCTGTTTTCCAATGAAATCTGGCACTGCTATAAACACCCCTTTAGTCCTGATTTCTTCATTTCTCATTTTCTCTTTTCTGTACACATTGAGAATTTTTCTCAGGAATATCATTGTCGTTGTTGTAATTTTTCTGTCTATGTTTCTGTCATTGCCCGGGTTTGGCATTGGTAGCGTAGAGTTCGTAGGAAGATTGTATTGTAGAGAGATTTTAGTATCTATTAATATTTGTTTGTTCTTTAGTATTGGTGTCATTTGTCCAATGGTTTGGTTTGCTTTATTACATCTATTTTCGAACTAGCGTTCTGATTTGTTGTTTGATGATATTTTACTTCCTAAGCACCTGAAGCTCTTTACTTGTTTCATAGGGTGTTCTTTTGGAAACATCTTTGAGGTTTTTTTCTTCTTTCATTATGGTCATTACCTCTGTTTTACTAATGTTAAGTGCTATGCTATATTTCTTTCATACTTCCTTTGGACTGATTTGAGTTTAGCTACGAACCGACATTATTGAACTCAGGACGTTAAAATACGCACACCCACCCCTCGACCAAGAGCCAGCGAAAATACATACTTCTAATCGTTGCTATTGCTATCTGAATGAAAGTTCTCCTGGTCTTCCGTCTCAGTTTTGACATTCTTCTAAAACCCCTGATGATTCCTAGCAGTCTCATTGTTTCCACATACGGGTTCTCTGTCTGTTCCCCCACCTTCTCCACCTGTTCCCACAGGCGCACGGCCACCTCTCCCTTTTCCGTAGGTAATCTACCACCAAGAGGTGCATTTCCTGCCAGTCTAACGGCCTGTTAATTCCCCTCGCACTCCTGTATGCCAGGGGAAAAAATCCGTACAATTCTCACATGTGACCTCTGAAGAGAGGCGAGTCATTCCATACAAAACCTTCTTCTCAACCTAAGCACACTATTTGAGTCCGTAATGAATATAATGTGTGTTACAGTGGTCTTCTCTAACCAATGGAATGCCGCTGTTACTGCTTCCACATCCATTCTCATGCTAGAGAGCGTAGTCTCAGATACCTACTCTCCTTGTTTCAAGCATCGTCCATTAGCCTTCGCAATGAAACCCAAACAACAACGTCTTTTTCTTACAACTGACCCATCACTATGTTACCTTGATGTATGTTACTCTGGATCAGTGGTTGCATCTCAAACTGTTCGGCCCGCTGCCCATTCTTTGCACTCACGATCCAGGGTTACTATTACATTGTGCCAGACCGACATGTTTTTAGGTACTTTAACCCACTCTGTTTCACGATTGATTGTCTCTATATCACACCACTGGCGTATAAATATTTCTGCCTGTGCCATTCAGGACCTACCTCGACTTAGTCTATGACCCTTCACCACATCCATAGCTTCATGCAGGGGGTGATACCTATCTGCAGAAACTCTCATGCATCATTTGGCTTGAATGACTATATGCCTAGCCGCCATAGTTGATAGTGCCAGGATGTGCCTCATGCGTATAATTGGTGTGTCCTTTGTGCACCTTAGGATCACCCGAATGGCCGCATTCTGTGTTCTCTCAAATGTTTCAATCTGGCTCTTTGATACTGTAAGCAGCCCCAAACCATACTCAATGACAGAAATTATTAACAGATGAAACAGCCTGTAAAGCAGCCTCTGCTCTACCCCGGTTGCTGCCATCGCACTGAATGCATCAAGTCCTTTACCAGCCTTCACTACCAAACTCTCCACATGACATACACCTGTCAAAGGTGATACACAATACTTCAATTTACTCTCTCTGATAAGAGGACAGCCAACCAATAGAATACATGGAACGTCTGCCGTCACGATCTGGTTATCCGAGGGGTATCAAACAACCGACGCCTTGTCTGGATTTATAACGGCCCTTGCGTCCTTGCAACCACTCAGACATCTTGTTTATTGCCATCTGTAAGTTTAGTTTTACCGGTCTCCCTGGCGTAGGGTTAACGACCATCTCCGTAATCCCGTATATCCACGTGAGGAACACAGCTGCGCGAGAGTTGGCAGCGGATCGCGTCGCATTGGTCGCTTGCAGGATACGTGAGCTGGTTGCTCAGAAAGCAATGGCAAACTACTGAGCGTAATCTTGCCAAGAACATCAACAGCAGATGAGAAATGCTGGTGTTGACTGCAACATCCTGTAATGGATATGCAACTTTAAAAAAAATTAAGTTGAGTTTAGTTTAGTTGACGGACAACATCACGGCACACGGGTGTAACCCATAAGTGCTCCTTTCTATTCCTAACGCAAGCTTGAGTCTGGAGGATATCAGCTAAGTGCACGAACTCCGTAGCACCGGAGAGCATCCTGAAATACTTTGGGTATATTTTTAACTCGAAATGTTTCCCGGGCACCGCGATTAGGCTACTCTTTTTCGATTTCCAACTGCCAAGGGTTTTTTTTTTTTTTTCAGGTGCGGAACAATACACACGGGCATCCAATCTCACTACCCAGAGATCAGGGGAAATCTTGTTTCTAGAAGGCCACGTGAAAAAATCCCGGACCTTACCGGGGCTTAAACCCGGGACCTCCAACACTCGAGGCAGACACCATATCTCGAGACAACTCAGCCCCCTTGCCATCTGTAAGCCTACAGCTAAACTTTCCCTGTCTCTGCACTGTCTGTACACCAGCACATCATCTGCAAGTGTCAAGATTCTATCAACATCTGGTGTCTCACTAGTGGCGACTTTGCTGGTGTAGACATTAATGAGAACCGGGGAAATGGCAGATCCCTGTAGCAGCCCAGGTGTAATGTACAGGGGTAAGAAGTCCAGTAACCCATTTTTTTTTTTTTTTTTGCATATCCTTTACAGGAAACCGCTGTCAACACCAGCATCTTTCAGCTGTCTGTTGATTTCTTGCCAAGATTACGCTCAGTAACCCATGAGCAGTGCAATTTTTCGCTTATGGAGTACTGCCGCATGTTGAGTTGAGTTGAGTTAAGAACAGACATCACTGCACTCAAGACATTCCCATACTTGCTCCGTCCCCTCGTTCAACAGCCAGCGACGAGTCATAGTACTAATCGTTCCCACTGAGTTCCCACTGGCTTCCCATGTGGTTCCATTTAGCTTTCTGTATTTTCCTTCTAGTTTTCGCTACTACATTTTTTTATGTGTGTTCTCCATGTCAGCTAGTGATCAAATGGCACTCCAAGGTATGTCGGTTCTTTATCTTCTCTTAGGGGTATTCCAATTATCTGGATGATCCCTGACTTTTGTTTTGGAGAGTGGGTAAATAAAGTGGTGCTGCGCTTGTCAGTGTTTATGCTGATACACCATCTATCCACCCATGCAACAATTGTATCTACAGCTCTTTGTAGCTATGTGGATGCCACTGATGCATGTTCATTTATGCTCCACAAAACGAGGTCATCAGCGTACATTGCCGCTTTAATTCCATCAGGTAGATTAGCGACAAGATCATTGATGAAGATTATAAAAAGTGTGGGGGGAACAAGACTCCACCCTGGAGACCACTGTGACGCAGAAGTACTTTCTTGCTCTTAATTCTGTCTATCTGTACTCGGGCTTTTCTGTTGTGCAAGTATGCTTTCACCCATTTGTACATTGGTCCATTGACTTTACAGTTTCTCAGTTTCCTAATCAGACCTTCTTTCCAGACTTTGTCAAAGGCTTTCTTCTGATCTATCTTCTCAGCTTCCGGTCAAATATGGCTGACAGGCCGGTGATACGTTAAGGTCTGTGTGTGATTTTATTTCTAGAGATGGATTTCGTGTGCGTATCTCCTCATTTTGGAAATTATCATTTGATTTGGTCAAAAGATACTGGCCTGGCTGTTTGGTTCGGAAATAAAATGCTGATAAAATGTGAAATACTTAAATTGTCTATAGTAAACATTCTGTTGTTATGTAAAGATCAAGGAGAGTCTGCCAGAGTCGCATGAAGAAATTCAAAAGTACTAAATAGCATATCTGCACAATATTTGTTTTCGGGATACAAGAGCTTTGATTCAAAGTATAGAAGAACAGAACAGTCATGTGCCTCTTTGTTGAATATTTTGGATTGTTCATACCAACGGTTGTTGTAAATACGTCATTATGTATAATAAACTTTTCTTCTGGGGTACTCTCAAACGCAGTGGCTAAACATGTTGTAAACTGGCGGTGAAGTCATTATTTTGGTTGTATTTATAAATAACAGACCGGAGGAACAGCATTATGTGTTCGTGTGTCGACTAAGACCATAGTCTACTCTTGCAAAGGATAGGTGCTGAAGACGGAGGCAGCCAGCCAGGAGGCGCACCACAGAAATCAGGCTGCCACGCAATACCGCCGTGAATTATGTCGACAACTGCTACATGTTATGGTGCTCGCCCTGCTCTGGTCCCACAGACAGGTGCAGTGCCGGGCCTTATGCCTCGTAAGGATCTAACCACAAATAAGGGAGGTCCTTCTAAGATGTCCAGCGGAGCCAGAGGGCCTGAAAATAGACCGTTTGGCCGTACCAAACAAAGACTTAAAATAATGCACTGGAATGCAGAGGGTATCACCAAAAAAAGAATAGAACTAGAAAACATCTTGGCCAATGAAAATATAAGTGTATGTTGCTTGCAAGAAACTCACCTGAACGAAAATATAGCCTTCAAAATCAGAGGCTACCAGTGTTACCGATCTGACCGAAAGGACAGGAGAAAGGGTGGGATACTGACTCTTGTCAAAAACAACATTCCTGCTTCCCAAATTGAAATTCACATGGAAGGGGCTGAGTATCAGGCACTTAAACTTAAGACAGACAATACAGACTTTCACCTGATCAATTACTACTGTCCAAATGACCGCCCACAGGCACTGGACACACTACCATTAAAAGGAAAAATGGTTGTGTGTGGCGACTTCAACAGCCATTCGCAGAGCTGGGGCTATGATCACATGGACCAGAGAGGAGAGAGATTGGAAGATTGGCAGGATGAGAATAGATTCATCCTGATTAACAAGCCGTCTGACCCACATACCTTCTACTCCAGATCATGGCACTGTACAACTACACCTGACCTGGCGTTTCATTCACCAGACCTGGAGTGGAACATTACACGAATTGTTGGGAATCAACTTGGTGGCAGTGACCATCGGCCAGTCTTTCTAACTGTAGAAAATGAGCTTGTAAGTGAAAGCAGCACCATCTCGAGGTGGAACTACAAGAAAGCAGACTGGGCAATGTACAAAGCATCGCACTAGCATACTGGTTAGAAACCTGGACACTGAGAAGGACATAAATAAAGTGGTTGAAGAGTTTGGGAAATGCATACTACAGGCAGCACGCGAAACAATACCAAGAGGAGCCCGTAAACAATATAAACCCTACTGGAATAGTGAACTTGAACAGTTGCATAATGATGTGGATATATGTAGAAAACAAGCAGAGGCCAATCCCAGCCAAGAGCACCACAATAAATATCAGCACGCAAAAGCCAAATTTCAAAGGGCCCAACTGCAGGCTAGACGGAAAAGCTGGCAGGAGAAAACAGAGTCACTGAACTTTGAAAAAGACACAAGAAAGTTATGGAGGCTAATAAAACAGCTTAACGATGAGGGCACAGGGAGAAACTCAAAAATTGCACTACATAAAGACGGAAACACCTTAACAGGAAAGCAAGCAGCTGACCATTTTGCGGACTCATTCGCACAAGATAACAATATTGAAATTAGTCCAGAGAAACAACAGGAGATTCGAGAGAAATGGCAAAATACAGGACAGAAGGAAGTTGTACATGAGGTTATGGAGACACCTATCACATTCAGTGAACTGGAGCTAGCCATTTCAAAACTGAAAATGAGAAAATCACCAGGAGCTGATGGTATCTCCAATGAAATGATCAGGAACCTAGGAACAGAGGCTAAAGCAAAGCTGCTACAGATCTTTAATAATACATGGACCTTAGGCAGTGTTCCACAAGTCTGGAGAGAAGCAATCATGATACCCCTCCTAAAATCTGGGAAAGACAGTTCCATTGCCTCCAGCTACAGACCCATTAGCCTCACCAGTTGTCTCTGCAAAACAATGGAACGCGTCATCAATCACAGACTACAGTGGTACATTGAAAGTGAAAACATCCTTGTGCCACAACAGGCTGCCTTTAGGCAGTGCTACTCTACGGAAGATCAGACAACCTACCTCTCTCAAGAAGTTGAGGATGCATTCCAAGAGAAGAAGCTGGTACTTGCGGCTTGGATAGATCTGAAGAAAGCCTTTGACAAAGTCTGGAAAGAAGGTCTGATGAAGAAACTTAGAAACTGTAAAGTCAATGGAAGAATGTACAAATGGGTAAAAGCATACTTGCACAACAGAAGAGCCCGAGTACAGATAGACGGTCTCAAGAGCAAGAAAGTATTACTGCGTCACGGTGTTCCCCAGGGCGGAGTCCTGTCCCCAACACTTTTTCTAATCTTCATCAATGATCTTGTTGCTAATCTACCCAATGGAATTAAAGCGGCAATGTACGCTGATGACCTGGTTTTGTGGAGCGCAAATGAACATGCATCAGTGGCCACCATATTGCTACAAAGAGCTGTAGATACATTTGTTGCATGGGCGGATAGATGGTGTATCAGCATAAACACTGACAAGTGCAGCACCACTCTATTTACTCTTTCTCCGAAACAAAAGGCAGGGAGCATTCAGATAAATGGAACACCCCTAAGAGAAAATAAGGAACCAACATACCTTGGTGTAACATTTGATGACTGGCTGACATGGAGAAAACACATTAAAAAAGCAGTAGCAAAAGCCAGAAGGAAAATTGCCATCCTGAGAAAGTTAACTGGAACCACATGGGGAGCCAGTGGGAAAATACTTAGCAAAGTTTATCAACAGAGCATACGACCACACCTGGAATACGGGTCAACTGCATGGTGTTCGGCAGCAAAAACCACACTACAAGAGCTGGACAAAGTGCAAAATCAAGCTCTTAGAGTCATCACAGGAGGGATGAAATCAACCCCTATAGTAGCAATGGAGAAAATGGGGAGGACACAAGCTTTAAGAGAACGCAGAGATACAAAAACACTAATACAAGCAGAAAAGTTTCTCAGCTTGCCAGGCCACCCTATGAAGAACAGATTTGAAAACTTAGCTTTGGGGCGGTTGAAAAGAAATAGTTTCATCCACCAGGCCAAACAACTCTGCAGAGAAACCATCGATCTTCCCACAGTTGATATCCCCCTGACAACTATTCCAGAGCGAACCCCGTGGAAAGATGAACATAGAATATCACTACAAATCCAGTCAAAAGTGAGAGGAATATTTGACAAGGAAGAACAGAACAGTGTACAGCGCAGAACAGCCACTCTCAGCTTCCTTGATGACGAATACCCACAGGACCTCTGGATCCGAGTCTACACAGATGGGTCAGCACAAAATGCTGTTCGAAATGGAGGAGCGGGAGTGTATATAGAATACCCAAATAACACTAGAGACACGGCCAGAATTCCAACAGGAAAGTACTGCCATAATTATGATGCTGAAATTGAGGCAATCAAGATAGCCACAGAGAAATTACAAAATACCAGCCATGGTACACAACCTGTGGTGATATTGACAGATGCAAAATCCGTAATAGAGGCGCTCCTGTCTGGGAAATTGCCAGTTCTGAGGACACTACTTTCTGAACTTAGCAGTCATCGTAAGATCACCATACAGTGGATACCATCCCACTGTGGAATCCCCGGAAACGACAGAGCTGATCGATTGGCTAAGGAAGGAGCACAAGAAGAACAACCAGATGTGCCTATTACATACCACCAAAAGAAAAGAATGATCAAATCAGTCAGAAGGCCACCAAACCTTACTCAAGACGACTACCACGTTATGGACAGACCAGAACAGGTCATTCTTCTGCGCCTCAGAACAGGACACAATAGATTACGCAACCACATGTATACAAAATTCAAGATTGGTGACTCAGCCATGTGCACATGTGGTTTGGCGTCGCAGACAGCAGAGCACATACTCCAGGATTGCCCAAACTACAACATGTCCAGGCGAACCTTCTGGCCTAGAGAGACAACAGTGGAAGATAAACTCTATGGACCGCTGAGTGAACTAAAAAAGACTGTTAGATTCATACAAGAGACAACATTGCAGTTATAAACATAATTTAGGCGAACGAAAGAAGAAGAAGATCTATCCATGCCGCAAGCTACAGATCAATTATCCTGACCAGCTGTCTCTGCAAAACAATGGAGCGCATCATCAATCAAAGACTACGTTGGTACATTGAAAATGAAAACATCATTGATTGTGCCACAACATGCTGGCTTTAGGCAGTGTTACTCTACAGAAGATCATATCATGTAGCTTAAGAGTAGTAAATACATTTTTAGTAGTCCTCACTCATGTTTCGAATTGCGTACAGTGAAAAAATTTCTTTGTGTCATCATATTATTTCATTGAATTGCAGGAAAATAGTACTAAAACATTATATGGAACTTCCTCTGCTAACGCTCAGGAATTTTGAAATACCAAGAATGGATTAACACATAAGAAGAGCTTGTAGCCAGCAGACATGTTTCTGGGCCATCAGCGAAAACACTCTAACTTCTGTGGCAATTGTAAGTTACGTCCCAAATTTGAAGACGAGAAATCAAACACAAACACACACGCGCGCGCACGCACACACACACACACACACACACACACACACACACACACACACACACACACACACTCACTGCACGCGTACACGAACACACGTAATTTTTTCCCGCGTTTCCATCCTGTTTCAGGATATTGCGGTCAACACCAGCATCTTTCAACTGTATGTTGATTCATACGCTCACCAGCACGCCACGACTTTCTGACCGACCGGCTCCATACTCTCATGAGTCAGTGGCGCGACTCGAACCACTTCTAATTCTCGTGCGCTCACGTCAACCACGAGAGTATTCGAGGTTAACGGAGAAAGCTGCTAACGCCTCGGCCAGGGAGCCGGCTACACACACACACATACACACACACTCACACACACACACACACACACACACACACACATATATATATATATATATATATATATATATATATATATATATATATATATATATATATATATAATCGGGAAACAAAACTCACCTACACTCAGGAAATAAATGATCGTAGACCCCGAGGTAGATCAAGAAGACGGTGGAGAAATAATATATATACAGACCTACAAGCACTTGGAATCAACGACTGGCAAGAGAAGGTCAACCAGAGAGGCGAATGGAGACGGATTGTATCTGCAGCAAAGAACCTCAATGGCTCGGAATGCTGAAGAAGATGAAGAATATATAACATAAATGGCAACGGAACGGTGTATTGTTGAAATCGCTATCTCACTTTCAGCGCACCGAAAATTTAACGGCAAGCGCTATTATCCTTTTGGCTATGCTCACCTCTACGTTTATGGCAGACTATTGTAATACATTGGATGGTGCATATTAGGTATTCATATTCACCGAATTTAATAATTTACAAATAAAACTACCAATCAAAAATTACACTGAACCTAAGACATGTGATTAAAATACATACCTCCCCACGAACGTATCTTACTCGCCTTTTCATCTGTGGAATGAATATAGAAAACAGTTTATGTAGAGACATAAATAGGCCTCTCTAAATCATCTCTAGTAATGTCGGCTGAAATCAGTTTCTAAAATATATTGAGTTTGCATGTTTGTGCATTAATATTTACAACAATAATTGTTTCTTTATCGCTGTATTTTTAATGCCTGAAGGATACCAGTAGGTTCCAAACGTCGGACTTCGAGTGTTTTGGTTTGCTTGCTGCATATTTACTTAACGTTATTTCATTTGATTATTATTATTATTATTATCATCATCATTATTATTATGTTAATTATTATTGTTATTATCATTATTTTGAATAACGAAGACACAAACAATAGATTGCACGATTTATTGCCTGGCATATTTCGCTGCATCTCGTCAGGTACATACTGCAGAAATCACACAACTTGAGTGAATTAACTAGATAAATCCTTCAAGTCGAAATATACACATATTCGCACAGTAATGTCACTTATCTACCACGGTAATTTTAAGCTGACTAACATGTCTTTCTGTTTGCACAATTCTGGCTTGCGTTGATAGATCATAATTGCTTCCGCAAATTTTAACAAGCGAGTATTTTGTGTGTTAAACAACACGCGAAATGCAGTGTCTCTGTCCACCATATGGCCACTGTCGACAATGTGCCTACCGATTGAAGACGCCGGGAGCTTCCGGTGTGTTGACCCCACGAGGCTAGCATCTCCTGTGTGTTGTATCTTGTTGACCCATTGAGGTATGTGTTCTGACACCCGTTTGTTAAGTTGTCTCTCTGTTCTACCAATGTAAACGGCCTGGCATCTACATGTGAATTGGTAAATACAATTGTTTGTGGCGTACAGAGGAACAGGCTCTTTGACTGCTGGTGTAGGAATCGGTACGGTTTTAAATCTAATGACTGGAGTTGCCGCACAGAATGTTCGGCCTACTGCTGTAGTAAGCCGGTCTTGTAGACGTTGCATTACGTCATCCCCTCGAAAGGTTAGCTGGATGAATACCTTGAGTTTAGGGACTGTAGTTACGTCTGCTTTGGGTTTGGGCTGTTGGCAGTGGCGCTTTATAAATCCTGTGGAGTACCCATTCAGGTTTAAGACATTCTTCAGAGTTTCAAATTCCTCTGTCAGTGTGTCCTGGGTGCATATCTTTCTAGCACGGTCAAACAAGGTCCGTACTAAGCCCCGTTTGTACTGGACAGGTGTGAAGCTCTGAAAATTTAGGTATTGGCCAGTCCATGTCTCCTTTGCGATACACCGATCTTTGAATTGTTCCGTCTGCTCTACGTCTCATTAGAATATCTAGGAACGGTAACGTTTCGTTGTGTTCGTGTTCCATAGATAGAGAGATGTTTTTATTCGTCTTGTTCATTGTGGCATGAAACGATGTTGCTTGTAGCTCGTCTGTGGTGATAATTAGTATATCGTCCACATAACGACGGTAAAAGGCCAAGTTGTTGATGTCTGAGGATCTCTTTTCTTCTAAATGTGCCATGAAGATGTCCGCTAGAATAGGACCAAGAGGACTCCCCATGGCCACTCCGTCAATTTGGCGGTATGACTTAGTTAGAAAATTGAATTGTATGTTGGCGGTACATAGTAGTAGTAGCCTCTCCAGAATAGGTGTTGGTATGCCTAATTTTAGTTGTTTGTCTTCAATGCGTTCCCTTATTATTTTCACTGTCTCCTCTAATGGAACGTTAGTGAATAGGGAGGCTATATCCATGGATGCCATGTGTTTGTTATTTATGTCCATAGTATCCAATAATTCCACCAGTTGGAATGTATCTCTGAGTATTTTTGGATCGAAGGACTGTCGTACTGGCTTTAACATTTCAGCTAGCCATCTCGCCATTCGGTGTTGTGCAGAGTTCACCATGGACAGGATAGGTCTTAGCGGGATGCCGGGCTTGAGAAGTTTGGGTAGACCGTACATCTGAGGAGTGTGCGAGCCACGTGGTGTGAGCGTTTTTGCAGTGGCCTCACTGATGAGTCCTGCATTCACAAGTGACTGGATCTCTTTCCTCATTATAGCATCCAGGTCCTCCGACTTGTTTACTTTTTGATCTATCCTGAATTTGGATTCATCTGACAATATTACATCCATTTTTCTCTGGTAGTCTGACATGTCCATCAGTACTGTACCGCTCCCTTTGTCAGGTTTCAGTATGACGAGGGTTTTGTTAGCCTTTAACGCTTTTAAGGCATTAAGGTGTTCGTTGGTCAGCGGACATGTCTGTTTAGAGGGTGTTGTACGATACTGGTGTTCTAAATCTACCAGTTTGGCCTTCAGCCACCCGACAGACTCAGCAGAGGTAGGTGATAACTTGGAGACTTGATCAAACAACATTTCAAACTGTGCTTGCGACTCAACACGGTTGATGTGTTTAGGCTTTATGCATAATTTTAATCCGTATGCAAGGGCCTCCGTTTCAATGTTGTTGAGTACGTACGACGATAAGTTCCTCACATACTTCTCTGGGTTGTCTAGTACTGACGTTGTTACCTTTTCAGTGCTCAGTGATTTGTTGAGGCGAGCATTCTCTGCGATTTTCACCTTGTACACTGTTTCTGTGCAGAATTTAGTGAACTTCAAGTAGCCATACAAGCTCAATTCTTGGGTGACGTAGTAGGCAGAATTGTGTGTACGCTTCAAGTTGGCCAGCTTGGACTGGGTTTCTTCTATCTGGTTTTTTGTCAGTCGTCTCAGGTCTTTTCTTGTCGGACATATTCTGTCGGCCCTCAGAGATCCGAAATACCGGTGAGGAAATATCCCCGTCCTTAGGCATTCCTCAAGAAATCTCAATTGACGATCCTGTAGCGATATTTTACACTTCAGCTTGAGTAATCCATCTAATCGCTTCACAGTTGGTAATGGGAGGCGACGTTTGAGAAATTCAAAACAATGTTTTCCCGTAGTGAATTTGAATAACGAAGACACAAACAATAGATTACACTGCATTTCGTGTGTTGTTTAACACACAAAATACTCGCTTGTTAAAATTTGCGAAAGCAATTATGATCTATCAACGCAAGCCAGAATTGTGCAAACAGAAAGACATGTTAGTGAGCTTAAAATTACCGTGGTAGATAAGTGACATTACTGTGCGAATATGTGTATATTTCGACTTGAAGGATTTATCTAGTTAATTCACGTAAGTTGTGTGATTTCTGCAGTATGTACCTGACGAGATGCAGCGAAATATGCCAGGCAATAAATCGTGCAATCTATTGTTTGTGTCTTCGTTATTCAAATTCACTACGGGAAAACATTGTTTTAAATTATCATTATTTTCAGTTTATTTTCTATTCACTTCACAACTATGATTTCTTTCATGTGGATTGAGTTTTTTCATGCACAATGTGTTAAATCTCCTTCTGTATTTTCAAAGGGTCACAAATTGGGTACGAAGGCCCGTCTTACATTCGGCCCTTCCAAGCACTAATTTTTCGTTCATCAATTATCTATTGTACATGTTACATTCACATAGGAAGACATTTTCAAATGAATGTTGTAAGCACAAACAGTGTATATTACAATGATATCAGACAGACAGACCACGTACACACGCACATGCCTAAACTAATGCATATATACTTACATACATATTTACATCATATACGCAAACACTCACAGTTATGCACTCACTCAATAACATCCAAATTCACACTGCCTCGCATACGTACATACATACATAACATGCATAACATACATGCATACATACATACATACATACATACATACATACATACATACATACATACATACATACATACATACATACATACATACATACATACATACATACATACAGACAGACAGACAGACAGACAGACAGACAGACAGACAGACAGACAGACAGACAGACAGACAGACATACATACATACATACATACATACATACATACATACATACATACATACATACATACATACATACATACATACATACATACATACATGCATACATGCATACACGCATACATGCATACATGCATACATGCATACACGCATACATGCATACATGCATACATACATACATACACGCATACACGCATGCATGCATACATACATACATACATACATACATACATACATACATACATACATACATACATACATACATACATACATACATACATACATACATACATACATACATACATACATACATACACACTCAAATATACATACACACTCACATACACATACACACTCACATTCATACATACATACATACCTACATACCTACATACATACATACATACATACATACATACATACATACATACATACATACATACATATACACACATACATACATACATACATACATACATACATACATACATACATACATACATACATACATACATACATACATACATACATACATACATACATGCATACATGCATACATGCATACACGCATACATGCATACATGCATACATACATACATATACGCATACACGCATACATGCATACATACATACACGCATACACGCATACATGCATGCATACATACATACATACATACATACATACATACATACATACATACATACATACATACATACATACATACATACATACATACATACTCACTCAAATATACATACACACTCACATACACATACACACTCACATTCATACATACATACATACATACATACATACATACATACATACATACATACATACATACATACATACATACATACATACATACATATACACACACACACATACATACATACATACATACATACATACATACATACATACATACATACATACACATACACATACATACACACACACATACACACACACACACATACATACATACATACATACATACATACATACATACATACATACATACATACATACATACATACATACATACATACATACATACATACATACATACTGTCGTAGTATTTCCTGGGGTGAGGGAAGCATACTATTACACCTTAATAACGTAATAGAGGCACTCTGAGAATACAATAAATCTCAGTCTACAGACCCCACCAGCCCTTGGATTCCTGTCTCTCTCACTATCAACCGCTGGACAATACCCTTTTCACCTCTCATCCAGAACAGATGACACGACTCTGGTGTCTACACATAATGACTAGATGATATACTGTACAAGAGGATTATCAACAAGGGGTATGTTCATGAGAGAATCCTGGCCACCGCCAGGCGATAGATGAAATGGCTATCTGGATTAGTCTCAGGCAGTCTCACTCATCACTGTACACGGTGTACGATACTACAAGGTTAAAGAGGTCACTCATCTGCATACGTAGCGTGGAATGTCTCTGCTGAGGTGTAGACTCAACTGGAATGACTAACACGTCTATGTGGTGACTCCTCGTTGCTTTGGTACGTGATGATTTCGGACTCACATCCCTGTAGAAGATCTTAAGGCCTGTCATTCAAGATTCACTGGTAAGGCTAGACAGCGGTCCTAAGAAGCCACCTTAACATTTAACACACATTTAACAATGTCAAAGTTCTGGACATAGATGGTGGTCTCTAATGGGATCAGGATGGGTATAACTGAGCCTATAAGCACAGAATGTTGGCACAGTTCAAGTGGACTCTGTCACTCAAAGTCAGTACGGGTAGCGCGTGACCCTGTAATGAATGTCACCAATGTTGCTATTACGAAATGGTAGACTGTTCCCGGAACAGCCAGGCCATCCTGAAATAAAGGGTAATGTAGTTCTTATCTACCCGTTTGGCTAGTGGGTCACAATATCAAAACGGATCACAGACATGAGGACACGATACTCGCCCGTGAGTAGCCATCATAGTACTTGGTTGACTGACTGAAGATCATTTAGCGGTTGAGACGGGACTGGACTGTGGCGTAGTGACTTCCCGGCACGTGGTGTGGTGTAGAAGCCTCACTTCACGTCACGTAGGTAAGCCAGCTATTTATCCTTCACCAAGTCATCTTCCTCTGGTCCCGTCACGTAAGTCTCTCAGAAAGTAGAACCTTACGACAAACTGTGCATTCAGAATTGAGGAGCTCCCGTCCCAACGCTGGACGTTCTGTCAGTTTTCTTCGACAAACAGCAAGACAATGGCTTCATCTTTCCCATTTACGAATTAACAGTCGTCAAACACAACTTCTTTCTAGCCAGGCCGGATCTCAACTGAACTTGTCTTTGTTCTGAGAAGGCTATTGCGCTTGCGTTTACCGGATCTGGTTGGGTTGAGCATCACTCACCCGAATAGTCTAGAAGTCAAGGGCCACCAATCGTCCTTGCGTGGGGTACATTATTACCTCGGTTGTTCCAGGCTGACTAAAAAGGGGAATTGGACTTTTGGTAGTTTTACCAGGTGAATTCTCAGCAGTTCCATGACATAGAACCCCTCTTAAGAGAGTTGACCGCGTCGACTGTCTTCTGCTGGAGATTCACTCCTAGTAAACTCGTCCTCTGCCTCTGAGACTGGATGCCTAGACAGAAAGTCAGCCCCAATATTCTCCTTACCGGGAATGTATTCCACCGTAAAAGTGTAGGGCTGCAGCAACAACGCCCAACGCATCAAGCGCGCGTTGAGCTTCAGGGAGGTCGCCAAGCCCATCTATGATTGATGGTCGGCCTGTGCCCTCAAAGATACAACCTCCCTATCAATTTGGGCGGTAACTTGGACAATCCGTCTCATATCCGTGATCGACAACCGCGCCTGCCCGTCAAGTCATTACGTTCGGCCGGACGACCTTCCGACTCACGAACGCAATGGGGTGCAATACCGACGGATCTTCTCTTCCCGACGCTACCTGTGTCATCACTACCGCTGTGTCTCCCAACACACATGTCTCGGGATCTGCAGTATCGTCCTCGATGTACTGTATAGTCTTCCCAAAACCCTCTGGACTCGGTTTTCCCTGGCCATCTCTTTCGATAGCGGGGCCAGTCAGCCGATCGTCGGTCGGAGTCCAGGGTATCTCGCGCCGAATTCGACATTACCCACCCCTTCCGAACTGGGTTACTAGTGACTGATATCGCCAACAGGTGCGGAGATTTGTCACCGGACCTCTCCTCGTTTTTCCGCAGGAGATTTGCATGGAAATTTCTCAAAATTCCCCCGATCCGGATCTCGTAGTGGGTCTCGGACACTACCCTGACCACAGGATAAGGTCTTTGCCATCCTACCTCGAGCATATTGGTCCTGTCTGGACCCCACAATAATACTCTATCTCCCACCTTAAGACCTAATTTAGTCTTAATCCACTTAGTGGGTGGAGACTTCTGGCACTCTGGGCAAGACTTTACTAACCGTTGTACCTCACCAGTCATTCCTGGTCAGTAATAATGACCGGAAATCCGCTGCAGCGTCGCCCTGACACCCATATGTCCACTCCCGGATAAATTACTACCGGATATGGTGTGTCCCCTCTGAAGAATTGGGAGACGGTAGTCCTGCGGGACCACCAACTGCCCGTGCAGTTCATCTCCCTCCCAGCTCTCCGATAAAACTGGCCCCGTTGCGGAGGGTCAGCACTTTTCTGCAGCTTCTTGTAGCAAGGACGTAGTGTCGAGTCTTCGCTCTGGGCAGTGCGCAAATCCTCTAGCTGGGGTTTCAAGCTGGTTGCGTTTGCCTCGTCTTTCCCCGTGTGGGCGCATGTATGTATGTCGCCTAGGTAGATTGGCTCCTTCGGCATCCCTAGAAATACATATTTACTCCCCAGGATCACGGGATATAGGGGATCAAGTAATACCGCTGCTGGAATTGTGCCCGTGACGTACCTTGACCTAATCTCTACGTTAGCGATTGGTAACGTCATGGCTACAGCACTCTTCATAGCCGGCTGTATCTCGATGCTTTTCCCAGTGAGTTGGTCTGGCCGCACTAGACTGGCGGCAATGACGGCTTCCCCGACTAGGCCAGTGTCATAGAGACACTCAAACTGCTGGCCGTTGATATTGATCAGTTCGACCACAGGTGGCCTCTCTTGATCAAGAGTCTCTTCGACGACCTCGATCTTTTCGGTGGGAACAGCCTTTGGGGCCACTAGGCAGGCCGCGTAGTGTGAGCGCTTAGCCTTCGATCTGCAGTCCCTTGTATTGTGCGAGGGTGACTGGCAAATCGAACACCACTTCTCACTCCATTTCCGTTTCGGTGGAGAGTTAGGTGGGCTCTTGCTCCCATCCTTCGACTTCTCTGGACTCTGGTCAGAGGATTTCTCATAAGGTTCTACCTTCTTGGCATGAGAGTTCTTCAGTTTCTTTTTGTCAGCCTTGTCCTGACTTTTACCCATGGAGGGATGGGTTTCCCCACCTTCCCCATGCACCTCGACAAATCCTTCTGCCTTTTTGGCTACTACCTCTAATCTTGTCTCGATCGAGACCCATGGCGACAGACATAGCCTCGAACTTTTGTAAGAACTGGTCGATCTTTTCCTTATCTTC
>JACEFZ010013571.1:295000-297500 GCA_014155875.1 Cepaea nemoralis | reverse complement strand
CGATAACATGATATTTTACTTCGGTGATTTCAATGCTGCGTGTGGCAGGACTCGAGTGTTTCAATGGCCAGTGTGCCTGGAAAATACAACATCGGTCGCTATGAATGAGAATGGCAAAGGCTGCTGGAGCATTGCGACTAGAAATGGCCTTATGTATTACAACTCCTTTTTTAAAAACACAGAGATGCATAAGGTCATAGGAACATCAAGATCCTGCGCATGGCATCGGCTCTGGACGTCATTATCACACGGAGGACAACATCTGAACATCCATCATTACTCGAACTTACCACAGTTGCTGACTGGGATACGATCATTATTGGTTGTTCGCAAGGTTAGACTGAGGACAAAGAGAATCTGCACCGCTAACACGTCTAGCCCCAGCGATTATCATTCATAACACTCACTGATCCTGGAAAGTTGCTTTGAATTTCAACAGCAACTTGAGGACGCTCAATGATACCTCGAGAAAATTGTACAGTAAATGATAAATATAGTAAACGGAAGGAACTCTTTATAGAACAGCGGTAGGGGTTTACGCAACTGTGATCATAAGAGCAGGACTGGTTTGCGCAAGCAGACAGATATACAGCCCCTGATGATAAAAAGAAGATAGCTCTCTTAAGAAACAAGAAAGACCAAACGCGTAAACATCTGAGTGAGCTGAAGCAAGCGAGGAAGGATGTACAAAAGGCTGCCAGGCAGTGTGCGAATGACTATTGGATCAAGTTATGTGAGTCAATTCAAATCGCAAGTGATAAGGGAAACATCAGAAGCATGTATGAAGGGTTAAACAAAGCCTGTGGTCCAATGATCAAAAGAAGTGCCCGCTGAAAACCTTGACTGGAGAATCATCACTGATAAGAAACAGCAGATGTGATAGATGGGTCGAGCACTATTTAGTCGCTTTACTCAAAGTGAGCACGAGCTAGCGGATGATGCCCTCATACTGCGATAGAGGCCCTGCCAACTCTTGACCACCTGACACACTTTCACTAGCACAGAAGTCTTAAGTGTGCTATAAATGAGCTTGCATACGTGGCCAAGGCTCCAGTAAGGATGATATTCCAATAGATGGTAAGTCAGGAGTGTGGTCAAGGACACACTCGCTCTACAGATCCACCGCTATAGAGCTATGCTGCGTGAAGGACAAGTCCTACAGGATTTCAAGATGTCAACATCATAACGCTGTACAGAACAGGGAGATCGGAGCGACGTGTAACAACTATAGGGTATCTCACTTCTGTGTATTGTGGGAAAGTATTTGTCAGATTTGTCCTGCAAAGACTCCACGTCCTGGTGGAAATCGTAGGTCTGCTGCCCCGGCTCGCAGTGTGCGGCTTCCGTCGGGCCGTCTGCATGTTGATATGTTGTTTCTCCATTGCGACAGTATGCAAGAAGGAGCGGGACGAGGGTCGGCACTGTTTGTGCCTTCGTCGCCTCACGCGTTCGCATTGGTCTGTCGTGAAGGTCTGTTCAGCGGGCACTGTGAAATTGGCTGCCCACCGTCTCTTCTGTCCGTTGTGGAGTTGTGCCACGCGGGCATGCGTGGGTCAGGTTTGATGGCTCATCTTCAGAAGAGTTTTGAACTCAAGAGTTGAGTTGGCGTGGATGTGGTGCTGGCCCCCACCCTCTTTGGATGTGCTTTCACTTCTGCTGAGTGTGTGCTTTTCGTGATCGGGATGACGGTGTGTACATTCACTCATCGCTCCAGATGCGTGCCTCTGTAGATGCTCAGAGATTGTGAAGCCAGACCAATGGCAGGGTGCTGATCGGAGGGTGGGGTTGCTTTTTGAGCGTATGATGCCTGCGGTTACGACCTACTACTGGGAGAGGTACAGCACTCTACTAGCTTCGTTCTCCGTGCTTGTTCTGGGTTTGGTTTGGCAGTTACAAAAGAGGACACGGATTGTGTCGCAGGTGTGCACATGATGTTCCGTCAATCTTTATGACGACGCTGAACTGGAGACTGGTGGACCATTTTACATATCTGGATTAGGGGTAGATGCGAATTGGGTCCCTCGTCCGGGAGTCGGTTCGGCATACGGGATTGCGAGGGCAGCGACAACGGCGTGACCATCGTTAGCAAAGGGAGTCTGCGCAAGAGAGCGGGAGGCTTGCTGTCCAGAACGGGGGTCTCGTCTACCAGCCGTGTCCTAGTGCTCTTCTTTGTGCAGTGCGGCCTGGACGGCTGCTCGCGACGGAGAAAGGCGTTTGAAAAGCTCGTAGTGCGGTTGTCTGCGAGGAAGGCTTGGTATTGGGTGGCAGGATCGGGATCACATGTGCTGAGTGTGTGGAGGGATCGGGTTGTGTGTGGCGGTGTGTTCCATGCGTCAGTCTAGTCGTGGATTGGATGGGTGGGAGCGCGTTGGTAGGATGGATGGGTGGCAGTGCCAGAGTCACACTGTTTTGGTGGGTTGCAGACGAAGGGAGATCTCAGGGTCGGCCCTGCTGCGGTGACGTGGATGTGTGTGGGCGGCCGACATGATTGATGCTGGGC
>JACEFZ010013571.1:227500-267500 GCA_014155875.1 Cepaea nemoralis | reverse complement strand
ATTCAAGTTAGTTCTGTCAGGAAATGCTAATGGATTATGTGATGTCACTCCTCATCCAAAGATATACTGAAAGTGTTTGTGCCTGATCCTGATCGAATCAATCACATGGACTCCTGTGTGTCACGCCACGCCAGAACGTTTCCGACTCATATATGTCGGTTATATCACACCTGGAGTGCTCCTCGTCTAGTTACTTAGCAGCTGTGACTTGAGAGATTACAGTATATCCACAATGGATTCATATGGATTACTCCTACATGTTTTCGCGATGGATATATGATCCAGAGGTGAAAGCTCCGTGTGTGTGTGTGTGCAATCCCCAATTTTCTAAATAGGAGGATATATGCAAAGCAGCTGTTTTCCTTGGATTATAGAGAGTGTGATTATGGCCAGACTTTTCTAGTGGATATTGAAGGAGAGGGAGTCATCATCAGACCCCTAGGATATTTCTAGAGACAGATTAGATAGATTTTCTTTATCTAGTTCTTTGCATGGATTATTTACTTTGTTTTGTGTGTGACACAGGTATTTTATGTGAAGTTTTTTGGGGGATTTTGGGGGACTTCTGTTATGGCTGTATACTTTGTGTGCATTGCCTGAAATATGATAATTTTTTCATGCATGTGACCATATTGTAACCAACAGGGTTTGTCCAGAACCAAAATGTTTTCCACAATACAATTGTTTGTTTGTTTGGTTTAACCAAGCCTTGCAGTTACTTCATTGTTAACCTGTTGTTCCAAAATTGATGTTTATAGTCCAATTATTGTTACTGTTATGTGATACAGTGAGTACTGTTTTTGTCTAACAATGTGCCAGGGTCTGTGTCTGGGTCTATCTGAATGAGCTACTATCAATACTTGTGTAGCAACACTTCTCGTGTCCAACAGGGGATGATTCCTTCTTCTCTTCTTCTCCAGTCAGAACCCTGGTCATCTCGCAGCACATGAGTATATCATGGTTACTCGATCATACGTCATAAACCTCACCCACTCGAACTGCAGTTAACTCAAACAAGAGTGAACACAAAGACTGTTATAAGTTTCCTACGTATAATATACACAATCACATAATCGAAGATATCATCACTTATTCGACAGTCACATCACATTACACTACATCACAGATTAAATGCGTGGCTCAATATAGAGCCATAACGCTGTCTACTTTTCACCATGTCCACACAGGACGATGGATCAACGCCGACTGCCTTGGCCCGAGCTCACTTCCTGTCACCTGGGAAGTGAGTTCCAACGTTTTTCACGTTGTGTGGAAAGCCCCTGCTTTCCACGTTCCCGTGTTCAATTCTGAACACAGTCGCAACCTGTACTCTGTGACCCAGGCTATAACTGAACCATGCCATGACGTCGTCAGGCTCATGGCATTCCCCCCTTCCACGGGCAAAAATTGAGAATCAATTTTTGAAATATCCAATTTTCAGTTATGTAAGCAATATTAATGTAGTTCTAATTCTAATTTAACTATCTGTCGTCTTTCCATAAACCTTGTTAAGTTCTTGTCACTCTGAAATATACAACTAGTTAATTATTCTCATCAACATATAACGTACATCCAAATGCATACCTCTATTTTGTCCTACACCCTTTAATCAAATTACTATATAACAATATCAATGTAACTGTTCTTTGTAACATTGAATCAGAATTTCTACATCTAAATTCTAATCTGTCTATATATGAACCCTCAGTTTCTAATATGACTCCGAGAATTAATATTTCCATTCTATTAATGCTGTGATGGTATCATAATCAATTCAGCGTGTTGTTGGTAGGTAGCGTCTATAGTGGTCATACAAGACTGACCATCACTCAGCTTCATCTGCTCATCCTCACCACTCATTTGCCAAGCCACTCGTCCCAGGTCTAGAAGATCAGCTGTTATCGCGTTACATACAAGGCCACCTGTACAACGCAAGCCAGCGTTCCCATGGTAGACAGACTGATACCCGACTGCAAGGATTGCCCAAGAAAGATACCAAGTTCCAAGTACCGCCAGCACATCTTTGCTGTTGTCGCGTTACCATACTTGACCACCCGCATCTCCAGTCAGTCAGCCACTGCAGCCACAGACTTCTACCACCGCCCATGCTTGTACCCAGTTCCAAGTACCGCCAGCCTAGACATCCTCTTTGACTCTGTCGTTGTAGACCTAGCGTATAGCAATGAACATAGTTGCAGCTAATAAGCTTGAGAGCATCTTATGTTACTGGCCGCTTCGTTCCATTTGACCAAATCATTACGCTTCAACTGCCACAGCTTCTGTTATATCTTCATCCTCTATATAGTACTCTCATCAATTTCATTAATTATTCCAATACTAAGTATCCTATACATCTAAACAATTTGTTCTTAACTTAATCAAAATCAATCAACAAATATCAATAAATGCAACATAATAATAAATATGAACACCAATATATGTCTCAATCAATCAATTAATAACAAAATTAAATAATATCTATACTCAACCAATAAATTATATTCTCATTACTAGAATTATATAGCATTTACATAAATAGTTCACAATATTCATTAATATGTATCAATAATAACTATGCAATAGTAATAGTAATTATATACTATATAATATAATACTATATTTGCAATACTAACAATCATTGCTTATAATTTATGTTCTCTATTCCATAAAATAATTACTAATCAATCTCTATATAATTACATAATCATACTCATATTGCAATATAGCTTCCTTTCCAATAACATCTCTTCAATTTCAATTCTAACTCAACCTGTATGGCTATGTGGCACCATGACCACGTGTTAGTAATACATGCAATCAATCATCAAGTTATTTACATAGGTTAGTTCTGTACAGTCAGTTAATTCATAGTGCCTCCATACATGAGTGAGTCTCCATCTGCCACTAAACCACACATATTAACAACCTGCAATGCGAGACCGCCATCACACAGCGAGCACACCCTCAGCTCACCCGGTGTTAGCAACCCCACATTATATGATGCCAATACCCATATGGTTTTACCTACCCACTACTGTTGTCAATCACAAAATCTTCCAAAATTAAAATATAAACCTAACAAATATCGAAATGATCTGTGCCGCCGGTCCCCGTCACGGATTATCATTTAACACATTCATTCCATTCACATCAACCACCATAACCCGTATCCGAGATCAGCCGCCCACATGACGTAACTTATCATACTATCAATATTGACAAAGTCATCTCCGGTTTCCATCCCAACTGATGTTTTCTCCCAGCGATCTCTGCCAATGCCGTGCTAGAGTCGACAAGTCTGATGTTACCAAAGAGAACACTGCACTGCCAAACACCGCTCGGATATCCACCCATTTGACATGAATTCCCATTCTATAAAGATAGTATTAACCAAAATCCACTAATGAAAATTAAACCAACTACCACACTCAACCATAGCATGCAAGACATGATGATGTTAACCTAAATAATTTTTCATGCCACAAACTCAACTTCAAAGAAATTTATACAGAGGAAAATATGAACTAAATGCTTAGAAATTATGTTCCACCATAGCCCAAAACAATGTCGCGTATCATAACCCAGAGACGCGACACCGGTCAGGTGTTGATGTAACACAACCTCACAAGCTGTTATCATTTGTAAGCTATTTTTATTTCTAGACCACTCTTTTCCGCAACAACACTCTGTTGTGTATCATTAACCCATACACACAACAACAGTTAGTTGAACCTACAATCACATATGCCCAACACCCCGCATAGCAAGTCCCCCGCCACATAACAATTACCCATGCCATATGCCGGAAGGCTGCTCTACACGATGCGAAACACATTCTTAAGAAATGCTCTTGTCGGCACAGAAAGATTACCCACGAACCATGCCGGCAATGCACGTCTCCAGTTGTAAACAAACTCACTCATGCGAAATTCACTTCGCCAGGTGTTTATTCCCTATCTGTTAATTTTCCACTGGACAAACAATTGCCAATTCTATTTTAAATAACAATAAAATACCTGCAGAAAAATAATAATATCATCCTCAAACCTGCATGCAATAATTCATTAAGAACCAAACAAAATAATTACTAAAATTATAACAAAATTCAGAAATCATGCATAAAAGTAACCTATAACCAAAATTAATTATATCAGCATAACCATGAAATATTCTACCGTATCGTTCACTAATTATTACTATCATCTTATTATCGTATAATGTTCGTTAATATATTGGTTTCCACACATAAGTACTAGTACTCCTTAACTATTATTACACTAACTGTGAACTAGTAAGTTGTTCAATAATTATAATTATAGTTATTTCCTAACGTAGGCTGCACTCCACTTATTACATAATGCTACTACCAAGTAATTTTATATGCATTCGTTAGGTTACTGTCACATAAAACAAATTCACAATTACATATCTAACACAAACTAAACAATAACAACATATCACAAATATAACTACACATGCTTAATAATAATATAGACTAATGTTAAATACTAATTGCACAACGCTAATGGTTTCTATATTGCCTGTTCTTAGCTTAAACTGTCCTGCTGTTTGTTTACAATTTTCCTACCTTACACTGTCTAATCACACAATTTAACCTAATCACAATATTTAACCTAATTTCAGTTGATCCAATAGCCTACTTAATGTTTTTACGGCAGCTATGAACTACACACACACCAGGCCCCACGAATATAACACGGTGTTCTGTCAAATACCGGCACTTTACAAGTTCACTCAGTTCCGGTGTTTATTAGAAAATGTTCCCGTTTTACAATAGTTTATTTCAGCCTGGCTGATCACATCCTGACGTCTCAAATTGTTAACTTGTGTGTCGTTTCTTGAATTTACACGCTGTAGCCAGCTATGACTGTCGCTTCTCTGTTGACCATCTGTTCATCAACACAGTAGACCTGTCGACCGTCTGACCTCGCTTGTTGACACAGCAAGCCTGTCACAACACTGTAGGCCTGATTCGTATTTTCTCTTGCTGTGACCTGGTTTTAACAGTTCGTACGGGGAATTCCCGTCACATATGTCTATTGCCTCATTAGCATAATCAATACTTGCTGTTGATTTGTCTTTATTCACACTTATAATAATTTCACAGTTCAACTTGTGCACACTCATTGTTACTAGTGACACATTTATAGGAAATAAATTTCTCTTGGTCTTTAAAGTCTTGCACCAATATTAAGTCAATCTCTTCAATCACATAGTACTAACTGTTTATATATTTCACATAGTCACATTTTCAATACTTGATAAGACATTTAATTATTACACTTGTTGACTACATCTTTTTGCCGAATCTGTTCAATTGTTCACATGCCTTTTGTAATGCGTACAGTTCAACGCCTGTTTTGTCATTTCAAATTCATTATGATAGCAGGAGTTAGTGATTATGTTTCTCGTTTCATCATGTGTGATATCAACTTTTCCGTTAGCCAATTCTCTACTTGTAGAATGATACTTTGTGGCTTAAACTTTACGTTGGCACGTGTTACGTATGTAAAATCATCTGTGGCCTCAGGTTTCATATGGACGATAAGCCCCCAAGTGCCAGGGTCTGTGTCTGGGTCTATCTGAATGAGCTACTATCAATACTTGTGTAGCAACACTTCTCGTGTCCAACAGGGGATGATTCTTTCGTCTCTTCTTCTCCAGTCAGAACCCTGGTCATCTCGCAGCACATGAGTATATCATGCTTACTCGATCATACGTCATAAACCTTACCCACTCGAACTGCAGTTAACTCAAACAAGAGTGAACACAAAGACTGTTATAAGTTTCCTACGTATAATATACACAATCACATAATCGAAGATATCATCACTTATTCGACAGTCACATCATATTACACTACATCACAGATTAAATGCGTGGCTCAATATAGAGCCATAACGCTGTCTACTTTTCACCATGTCCACACAGGACGATGGATCAACGCCGACTGCCTTGGCCCGAGCTCACTTTCTGTCACCTGGGAAGTGAGTTCCAACGTTTTTCACGTTGTGTGGAAAGCCCCTGCTTTCCACGTTCCCGTGTTCAATTCTGAACACAATCGCAACCTGTACTCTGTGACCCAGGCTATAACTGAAGCATGCCATGACGTCGTCAGGCTCATGGCAAATGTCTGTTTTCATCTGTCATGTAATCCAGTTGTTGCGTCTAACATTGGTTGTTGTCCCTCTGTTGTATAATACTGTGGATGTGCATGACAGTGGATACTTGTCATTGTTTATATATATGTGGGAGATTAAATGTGGGGCGGGGCACTTACACATAGATACACCTTCTGGGTAGAGTGATTTGTACTCGGGTGTCTGTGGTAGAACTTCCCGGACCTCCCAGCCTTCTATGGGAAACATTTCTTCTATGTTAGTGTTGAACTGGCACCCTTTTCTGTCTTGTTCAGTGCTTGGGGGTTTTACGAGCCAATATATTATTTCCTATAGAGGGCGTGTTTGGGATTTAAACCCCATTCATACTGAATACCCCTAGCGAAACTTGTCCTTATTCTAATTTATTATATTTACCACCCGACATACATAGACATCGTTGTATTTGAGAAATTATTTATTGTTCGTCGATTACAGTATACGAAACGGTTTTGCTTTCATCACTTTATGATAGCAGTTTAGCATGTGATGATCTATGGCCTAGGCTGGACTTTTGTAGCATGTAGACAGCACAGGGTTGCTTTAGGACTGATTAACTTTCTTTTCCGCCCCCTACTGCTGTTCAGCTACACGATTTCCTAATTGTAATTTCGTTCTACATATGTAAGTTGCTTGGCACTCACACATGAACTGATAAGTACAGTTTGATTTGGTGTCAGGAGACAATAATTCTTTCACATTTGTAGCATGTGTCGGGATATTGTTTATATTTTTATAACTGGTTTAGCAGCTTAGTTTATATTATGCTTGTTATTAACGTCGGATTCAATAACTATATAATTGATACGTGAAAACGTTTAATATCAAAAGTATAGAAATCAAAGAAAATAATAATTTTAACAGCAATGGAACTACCGAAAGAAAACAAAATTGACGATAGCCATTATCCTGAGGAATACAATTATCATCACCAAGTGTCATAACAATTGTTGTGAGCGATCGTGCTTGTCCATGACTAGATCTCCAACGACATGTCTCAGTTTATGTACAGATATTTTCTCGCGCCATGGCAGAAGACTGTCAGTAATTGTGTCGCTATGTAGTCCTCTGTCTCTCTTCACAAATATTTCCAGTTGTAATAATATGATATAATTGTTGTCTTCTTATTATGTAGCCGAAAAGGAAGGATTACTACCCCCTTTGTCATGTTTGTGATAAGTTGTCTTTGTGTATAATCCTCTTTAAAAACATTTAAATTACTCATTTTCGATTTATAAGGATTGTACACCATTCTTCTGTAAAACCCCATCTCTGAATCTTCTGAGGATTTTATTCCTTTTTACTAATTGTCCGGAATTCACAGCTATATGCGAAATGATAAATAATGAAATTATACAAATGTATAATACTTAATTAAACCACATTAATTAAAGTCTTGATGTTTGTACAAGTATACAGGTAAATTTAAAAAAAGAAAACCGGTTGTGCACATATCACGCTGTGTTAATAACTGTTAATTTGACGTTCCCCTCGATATTAAATATTCAAAGAGAATACAACGTTCCTAAGTTTATTGAACGTTTGTAGTCTTTGAGAGTCCATAAAGCGTTAACGCTGGTTCGTCAATGATATCCAAGTCTTTCCACGAGTATTTTACGCGTGCGTACGTGAATAATAAAAACGTTATTTTAAAAGTATAAACAATCCAAAAAGACACATAAATCTCTGCCAACGTTACTGCATACTTAAACCAAATAAATGTACGTCTCATGGTTTGATTTTCTAACTCATAACAACAAGCGTTTCCGATCTTGTTTTCATGTTTGTAAACATGACAATATGTAAATGAATTGTCTGAAGAGCAAGTTTTACAGATCTTTCCTTACACCTGTTTGTGAAGGTAACGTGGTTTCGTGTAATTACTAAATCGAGAGAGAAAGAGAGAGAGAGAGAGAGAGAGAGAGAGAGAGAGAGAGAGAGAGAGAGAGAGAGAGAGAGAGAGATTAGCTGATCTTCTTTCATACTTGTGTGAAAGAAACATAAACGTAACAGTACAGATCACCTTGAAATGATCTGTGACTATTACGTATACGGTAAGTATAAAAAGGACCCTTTTTTGCCCACCTGTGCTAATGTGCCATTTTATTAAATATGAATTGTCACTCGAGGAGTGAGTTGGTCAATATCACTTCGGCAGCTTTTACTTCTAAGAATATATTCTGTACCAATATTTGGCGGGGTTCTCATGGGAACCCTGGACAATTTGACAAATTCGCCTCCAAGCGAATTCGAATCCTCGACCCAGTGCCGATCGGCAGGTACGATTGATAGCCACTGTGCTAGTCAGGCTTGCTGGGTATATGGAATTAAGTCCATAATTGTATAGGCCAGTGGGTAACGTGGTCAATATAACCAATATGACTCCCGCCGCCTTTATCCCCACACATGTCCGAATACCCCTTTGGCCGGATCGACCTTTTAATATAAGTCAATATTAAGAAGAATTTATGGTTCACGTAAGTAATGTCTCTTGGAGGTCAGCATGACCGAATGGATAAGAACGCGCGTTATTAATCATCCGGTGTGTTGTAACCGAGGTAAGAGGTTCAACCGGACAATAGGACTAAAATGTTGACTTCTCGTCCTTGAATTGGGGACGTAACTTACAAGTACTTTTGAAGTCGGAGTGGGCTCGCTTGATGGCGAGGGACTACTGGATTGATTTGCTACTATCCCGTCATCAGCGCACAGGAAGTTTAAACGCGAACACATGCCCATAACGACACTTACCTATTATGTCTAGTTAGAGTCTGTTTGTATTTAATGTTATGTCTATGCTCATTCAGAAATTAGTGGAATGGGCCCATCTAATTTCCAAGCAAGACATTTTTTTTTTTTGGGAGGGGGAGGGGGATATAAGTTAAGCAAACCACAGCGCCGTAACGCAGTAGGTAGCATGCTTCCCAGCCTGTCCGATTGTCATGGTTTTGAATCACCATCTGGGCAGACTATTTAAAATTACCTGAGCTCTAGATCTAGTTAGCCTAAAGTGCGTACCAAGAAAAACATCACCAACTAAGTGACGATTGGTCTATTCAAACAAGGGGCTACCACCATATGTCCAATACGCCTTAGAGCAAGGAGAATGGTCGAAGAAGAATAGAATGAAAAGATACACCAGCAGCAGAAGAAGAAGGAGGATGAGGGGGATGGGGAGTAGGCGGAAATACAGCAGCAGATGAAAATGAGGAGGAGGAGGAGGAGACACTGCAGCAGCGGTGGAAGAAGAATATTACGGAAACGTAAAGGACGCGACGTCACGTTCTTCGTGTATCAACAGTCAGCTTTACAATTTCTAGTGGAATATTGTAGGGCAATCATCTTGAAATACAAAACACCTGGAAACCTTTATGGTAACATTTTTGACAAACGTACTTACCACTAAGTATAACTTCTGGAAGTATAACTTCTGCGATCCTCATAAAACATTTTCCCACCACCTTGATGGTCGCGACCCACCGGTGGGACACCAGGGAACTGATTATTCGATGTTTATGGAAATGAACTAACAATCAATATACAAATACTCCTTGCTGCGTGGGAGCATGCGATTCACGGGAACAATATCTCTCTAGAGCATTACCGACTGAGAAAGTCTTCCTCCATTATATATGTATGGAAGCAACTATTGCCTATTCTGTCACAAAGAAATAAACGCTTTATTACTATTTGAAGAACTTCACAGCTCATTGGATAATTGGTTCTGCATTGTGAGGCTGATGATGGGATAGGCCCACATTTCGCCTGCTCAGTTGTTTCTATGTTGTGAGGCTGATGATGGGATATGTTCGCATTTCTCCTACTCATTTGTTTCAGTGTTGTGAGTCTGATGATGGGATATGTCAGCATTTCTCCTACTCATTTGTGTCTGTGTGTGAGTCTGATGATGGGATATGTCAGCATTTCTCCTACTCATTTGTGTCTGTGTTGTGAGGCTGCATTTGTTTCTGTGTTGTGAGGCTGATGATGGGATATGTCCTTATTTCTCCTACTCATTTGTGTCTGTGTTGTGAGGCTGCATTTGTTTCTGTGTTGTGAGGCTGATGATGGGATATGTCCGCATTTCACCTACTCATTTGTGTCTGTGTTGTGAGGTTGATAATGGGATACGTCCGCATTTCTCTTACTCATTTGTGTCTTTATTGTGAGTCTGATGATAGGATAAATCCGCATTTCTCCTACTCATTTGTGTCTGTATTGTAAGGCTGATGATGTGATAGGTCCGCATTTCTCCTACTCATTTGTTTCTGTGTTGTGAAGCTGATGATGGGATAGGTCCGCATTTCTCCTACTCATTTGTTTCTGTATTGTAAGGCATATGATGGGATAGGTCCGCGTTTCTCCTACTCATTTGTTTCTGTGTTGTGAAGCTGATGATGGGATAGGTCCGCATTTCTCCTACTCATTTGTTTCTATGTTGTGAGGCTGATGGTCTGATAGGTCCGCATTTCTCCTACTCATTTGTTTCTGTATGGGATAGGTCCGCATTTCTCCTACTCATTTGTTTCTGTATGGGATAGGTCCGCATTTCTCCTACTCATTTGTTTCTGTATGGGATAGGTCCGCATTTCTCCTACTCATTTGTTTCTGTATGGGATAGGTCCGCATTTCTCCTAAAAATTTGTTTCTGTATGGGATAGGTCCGCATTTCTCCTACTCATTTGTTTCTGTATGGGATAGGTCCGCATTTCTCCTTCTCATTTATTCTTTATTGTGATACTGATGATGGGATAGGTCCGCATTTCTCCTACTCATTTGTTTCTGTATTGTGAGTCTGATGTTGGGATATGTCAGCATTTCTCCTACTCATTTGTTTCTGTATTGTGAGGCTGATGATGGGATAGGTCCGCATTTCTCCTACTCATTTGAACACAGAGAAATCAACATTGTCGAATGGATAAGAGCGATAGCTATTAAATTTCCGGTGTGCTGATGATGGGGTAGTGGAATCGTTACCTATACCGGTCAGTTGGTTAGTTGTGCAGAAAGCAATGGCAATTCTTTTTTCATATCCCATATACAGGACATCGCTGTCAACACTAGGATTTTACTGCTGTTGTTTATGTCTTGGCAAGTCTACTTTCAGTAGTTTGTCATGGCTTTCTGAACGACCGACTCCCTCACCAATACGTTAAAACCCAACGCAACGTGGTCTGTTGCCAAATCGGTCGCAGCTGTCTTTCGAACGCGGGTAAACGGGCCCACGAATTGCGTCCGTATATCCTGGGCCACGGAGGCTGGCAATGGCAAACTACTGAACGTAAAAATGTCGTGCAAATTAACTTGTGGTTTGAAGATGATGGCAACAACATTTTTATCTATAAACGGTTAGAATTGACAGTGGCATTCTCGCGATTTAACAAGGACTGAGATGCCAGCTTTCATCGTTCGCAAATGGAGGGAAAGATTGGCCACTTGGTCCTCTGTGCAATCAGGCCAACAATGATGTGTGGTCCGCACATTCGTATACCACAGCAGTTCCTTCCTCGGATGTTTATATAATCACATACAGTTTTTTGCTTTCAGAGTTATATAAATTACAGTCAGCAATGAAAATGTTCTAGACGTCACACAATGTTAACACCTAGTCTCCATAGTTAACAGTAAAGGGAACTACAGTAGCCAACTTTCTTCAACATACGACAAGATCTGAATATTGAAGAAGGTTGGCTACTAAAGACGATATAACAAAGAAAACTGAAATATATTGGTCACTAGGAACATCATAAAATTTGGAAAGAACAAAAATGTAGAGGGTGAATGCCCAGGACGGGTCTCCCTGGCTAAGGTGTTAACGACATTATTCGTAATCCTGTATATCCACGTGGGAGGGGGGAACATCAGCTGTGAGAATCGGCAGCGGTTCGCGCCGCGCTGGTAACATACAGGGGTATGTGAGCGGGTCGTTCAGAAAGCAATATCAAATTACTGAACGTAAAAACTTACCTAGCACATCAAAAGCAGCTGCAAAATGCTGATGTTGACTGCAACGTCCTGTAAGGGATATGCAACATTAAATTTAAAAAATGCCCAGAAAGAGAGGACGAGGAAAGCCAAAAAGAATATGGGCGCAGGATGTGGCAGATGATCTCCAGATGGCGTATCAGGGGCGGGACATTTTGCTTATGACTGAGAAGTTTTCCAAAAGGTTGTTATTGGAGCGAGGTTCTGCAAAGGACGTGCCACTGAATGGATGAATGAATTTTAAACAAAGTTTCATTTCACAAGATCTAAACCATGGAAGAAAACCAGCACATCAACAACATCAAGTCTAGGAAACTGAATTACTTTAACGGTATTAATCCTCATAGTGGCTTATAACAAACAGCAAGTTAAGGCATTATTCACTGAGGAAACTGCAGGTGTCGACCAACGCGACGGTAGATACTAGCCATTAAAGACACGCAAGACATGAGTATGAACATATATTAGACAGTGGTAGATCAGGTGTGACGTGTCTTCATGTGAGTGATGTTCTATAAGGGACCCGCTAAATAATGATGATGATGATGATGATGATGATGATGCTGCTGCTGCTGCTGCTGCTGATGATGATAATGATGATGATTGTCGTGTCCTCCTTTACAGTGTCGTCCCTGGAGTGAAGAGAGTCGACACTCACATTATAATATTTTTTTCCCCTCTCAATATTCTGGAGAATCCACCAGCTTCCGTCCAACACACTCCATCAGCCTATGGACACCTTTTCCTATCACTCTCTCACTGTCGTACTATGCCCCCTCTCATACTTCCCAACGCAACATACTCAACAACTCTTGTTTCTAGAAATTAATAAAGATTAATTTATTAAAAGAAATGTGTAACGTGTATGAGACGTGTATGCGAAGAAAATGTGTGACGTGTTCTATAAAGTGTGTAGAATCGGACTCTCAGACCACAACCCAGTCAGCTAATCCCAGCAAGGATAGACCACAGCACGTTACGTCAGAACATGTACATCTCACCCAGTGCCGAAACCATCTTGCCGGATACTGCTTTGCCTCTGTAGACCTCTGGTAATCCAATTTCATGATCATCCGAAATAGACACCGGTGGTATTAACAGTTAATCATGGACCGGTTGCACCCTACACAATGTCCGTTCCTATCGTTCCTTAAAAAAACTGCACAAGTCCTTTGTAGTGTGTACACAGTCATTAATGTTAATTGTTAATGTGATTGATCCTCACTCGTGTCTATCTAGCCTCACGTATCATGTCTTGTGTTCTATTACACGAGATTATATCACACTAGGTAACTATTATAATTAATGTTCTCAGTTAGTTACTACTGTCTGATGCTGTGTGGTGCATCAGTAATCATCACTCTCTTTGGTGAATCAACTTCCTTCTAGCTTTAGTTACGTTCTGTATGCAACTTTATTGATTGTTGAACTGGTGTTCTTCCGAATGGGATTTGATTCTTTCCCAAAAACTTGTTGAGTTTCCTTGGATCTGGTAGGGAACCTAGGATAGAAACAACACATCTGGTGATAGTACTAGTCACTGATCCTTTCGGCTGAGTGTAAGCCTATCGCCTTGCTTAATGATCTTTAGCTAACTAGACTTAGTCATAGAGCAGATTAGCTACCCACCTAGAGCCGAATCAGGCTATGACAAAGAAAGACCCATACAGAGTGCAAAACCACAGCGGGCAAGTTCCCCGTCTCCCAATTATCCATCAGTACTCTATTCTTAACTAGCAGAGCTAATATCACTATTCTACTCTAACTAGTTTCCACTAACAGTGCTAATCATCACACTATAGTTTAACAAGGCCACAGTCTATATTAATTTGAACGAATATATTATAATAGGTTATACCTTACAGCACTGCAGTTTACACTAAATTACATCTAATGGTAGCCATACAGGCTCGTGTAAACTAAATCAAATATCTCCTTCACACGTTAGATGTTCTAACTGCTGCAGTGACAAGCATGTCTGCCTAAATCCACATTTTCAAGTTCCCCTAGTTGGCCCCAACTCGGGTTTATATGACAAACTACCAAAGTTGGCCACGTGACGTTATCCTTTATGCCCCCACACAGGTGGCACATCATCCCCTGTCAGGGATCCATCCCCCCTCTGGCTCCCTCAATGTTAGATTTGTCATCACTGGTTTAGACATCCAAAACAATCTAGAGAGTTACTGTCGAGTTCCAACAAAGAGTTTCGATACCAAGCTGCCAATCATGGTTTTCCAAACAAGCTTACATTGTGCACGTGACGTTGTTCATGTCCGGCAGGTGTTCCACTGTTTTCAATAACTAGCCCTCAACTTTCTGTCATGTGGTGACAGTCAAAACCTCCATTCCGTCTGATGTCCGGAACTATAGATGACAAACGGAACCATTCCATATCCTGAGCGGGCAATTATATGTGATTTTAACTGTTATGAACTGCCAACGCGTTGTATCCCTTCCTTCTCACTCACCACCAAATGTGTATATGGGCTGACCAGATGTAACCCGTGCAGCTGTGTTTACTCTGTTAGTACGACTGTTGTGGCCTAGAAAATATACGCCAAGCAAACGTCGGTATTATTATCTGGTTAACTCATGGCGATCTCGTGACAATGATGATGATGATGATGATGATGATGATGATGATGATGATGATGATGATGATGATGTTGATGATGATGATGATGATGATGATGATGATGATGATGATGATGATGATGATGATGATGATGATGATGATGATGATGATGATGATGATGATGATGATGATGATGATGATGATGATGATGATGATGATGATGATGATGATAAAGAGTTATATTTCTGAATAACTTGGAGTATAGTAAAATATAAATACATAGTAGTGTCAATTTGCTCCAATGGAAGGTAAGTTTAAAGAACGTGAGAAGATAATCACCTTGGCCTAATATTCATAATATAAACATAGGAGAACGCAGCTGGGTCACAAGTTCCTCGTTATTTGTTCAAGGTTATAAACCTTTAGCAATTTAATGATAACTTTATATTTTTTGCTTGAGTGTGCGTTCTTTTCCCCCCATAATAAATGAAGTTAATTTAGTTCGCATTAACGTTTACTGCAGACATTGGGCCATGTAAGTAAATATTAACAAGGTATTCTTTCTCTACCACACTAGTTGTTCTGTTGAAGACATCATCATTAAGGGGTTGCATCTTACAGATATATTCTTGTTTATAAATATTACACATGTTTTGTCTACTTCAAAACTAATTATTCGACTTTTTTCATATACACGCGGCCACACTAACGCCGCTTGTGTCCGTCTTTGTGTGTGCACGTAAACTGTATCTCCTGAGATCAAGTTTTAATCTATATATCGCATTAAGTTTGACTTTAACGTTCACTTCTCGTTCAGAAAGTAATGGCAAACTATTGAACGTAAAATTGCCTAGAAGATCAACCTGGGGTTGACTGCAAAGTCCTGCATAAAGGGGCAGAGTTGAAATAGGTTAGGTTAAGAAAGACAAAGCGTTTCCTACACTGTAATCGATGAACAATAAACGATTGCTGAGATATAATGAGGCATTAGCAATTTCATGGTGGCAGCTAGTTTTATGCAAACAGAAAGATGTTGTTTTAAATCTGAAATTACCGGGAGGATAATAATTCTCCACATTCGAGCAATACCTGTGACTATGAGTTTTAAGTATTTCAATCAGTGTTATTCATCAATTCACTAATATTCAACTCTACAGTATGCGTCTGTCAAAATGCAGCGAAATATGGCAGGCAATAAATCGTGCAACATACTATTTATGGCGGGTGTGTTCAAATTCATTTAGCGTATGCATTGTTTAGAAGATAAAACATGGCCTGTGTAGAAAACTAAACATCGAATAAAGCTGGATCATAAATATTTATCGGAACTGAAATACTTTGCCCATGTAGCTTAAATTTTGTTGCGTATCCCTTACGGGACGTTGCAGTCAACACCAGCATTTTCAGCTGCTGTTGATGTACTAGGCAAGTGTTACGTTCAGTAGTTTGCCATTGCTTTCTGAACGACCGGCCCCTATACCTTTTTCGAAAAAACCAACACCGCTGTGTTTCGAACCCGGGTATACGGGCTCACAAACCGCTTCGGCCATGTAGCTTAGAAAGAACAATAATGGAAAACATGGTTCATTGAAAAAGAGGCAGAGGAGAACAAATAGTAAATACATGCCATTACAAACACCCTGGCTGTGAAAATGCATGAGGCAGAGCAGCTGGTGATGTATATAGACTGATTCAGGCAGGTTGTGATGAGACCAACGTTCTGCACAATACTTGATACGTGATGATGATGATGATGATGATGATGATGATGATGATGATGATGATGATGATGATGATGATGATGATGATGATGATGATGAGCGTTATCACCATCATATTCCCAAGTAAGAGACGTGCTATTTTTGTTTAAACAATGCACGGGCGTTACACTTCGCATCACAAACAAATTAACGAACGGGCAAACAAATACACACACACACACACACACACATACACAAACACAGACACACACACACACACACACACACACACACACACATATATATATATATATATATATATATATATATATATATATATATATATATATATATATATAGACAGAGAGAGAGAGAGAGAGAGAGAGAGAGAGGGGGGGGGGGGGGGGAGAGAGAGAGATTAACTGATCTTCTTTCATACTTGTGTGAAAGAAACATAAACGTAACAGCACAGATCACCTTGAAATGATCTGTGACTATTAGGTATACGGTAAGTATGATAAGAACCCCTTTTTTGCCCACCTGTGCTAATGTGTCATTTTTATTAAATATGACTTGTCACTCGAGGAATGATTTGGTCAATATCACTACAGCGGCTTTCACTTCTAAGGACATATTCTGTACCAATATTTGGCCGAGTTCACATGGAAACCCTGGCCAATTTGACAAATCCGCCTCCAAGCGAATTCGAATCCTGGACCCAGTGCCGATCGGCAGGCACGATTGATAGCCACTGTGCTATTGAGGCTTGCTGGGTATATGGAATTATGTCCATAATTGTATAGGCCAATGGGTGACGTGGTCAATATAACCAATATGACTCCCGCCGCCTTTATCCCCAACACATGTCCGAATACCCCTTTGGCCGGGTCGACCTGTTAATAAAGGTCAATATTAAGAAGAATTCATGGTTCACGTAGATGATGTCTCTTGGAGGTCAGCATGACCGAATGGGTAAGAACGGGCGTTATTAATCATCCGGTGTGTTGTAACCGAGGTAAGATGTTCAACCAGACAATTGGACTAAAATGTTGACTCCTCGTCCTTGAATTCGGGACGTAACTTACAAGTACTTCTGAAGTCGGAGTGGGCTCGCTTGATGGCGAGGGACTACTGGTAGTCCATCCATCATGTGCCATTCCGATAACAGTGGGTGGTAATGTTCTGCCATCTCACTCGATCAAGCAATTTTACTTTAAATAGGTTGCCAGTAATTTCTGAACGAGTAGTCAGCGTTTAAGTCCGACCATCTTATTACAGATGAATCGTCACTCGAGGATTGATTTGCCACTATCCCGTCGTCATCGCACAGGAAGTTTAAACGCGAACACATGCCCATAACGACACTGACCTATTATGTCTAGTTAGAGTCTGTTTGTATTTAATGTTATGTCTAAGCTCATTCAGAAATTAGTGGAATGGGCCCATCTATTAGCCAAGCAAGACATTTTTTAATATAAGCTAAGCAAACCACAGCGCGGTAACGCAGTAGGTAGCATGCTTACCAGCCTGCCCGATTGTCATGGTTTTGAATCCCCATCTGGGCAGACTATTTAAAATTACCTGAGCTCTAGATCTAGTTAGCCTAAAGTGCGTACCAAGAAAAACATCACCAACTAAGTGACGATTGGTCTATTCAAACAAGGGTGTACCACCGTATGTACAATACGCCTTAGAGCAAGGAGAATGGTCGAAGAAGAATAGAATGAGGAGATACACCAGCAGCAGAAGAAGAAGGAGGATGAGGGGGACGGGGGTAGGCGGAAATACAGCAGCAGATGAAAATGAGGAGGAGGAGGAGACACAGCAGCAGCGGTGGAAGAAGAATATTACGGAAACCTAACGTCACGTTCTTTGTGTATCAACAGTCAGCTTTACAATTTCTAGTGGAATATTGTAGCGCAATCATCTTGAAATACAAAAGACCTGGAAACCTCTATGGTAACATTTTTGACAAACGTAATTACCACTAAGTATAACTTCTGGAAGTATATCTTCTGCGATCCTCATAAAACATTTTTCCACTACCTTGATGGTCGCGACCCACCGGTGGGACACCAGGGAACTGATTATTCGATGTTTATGGAAATGAACTAACAATCAACATACGAATACTCCTTGCTGCGTGGGAGCATGCGATTCACGGGAACAAAATCTCTCTAGAGCATTACCGACTGAGAAAATCTTCCTCCATTATATATGTATGGAAGCAACTATGGCCTATTCTGTCACAAAGAAATAAACGCTTTATTACTATTTGAAGAACTTCACAGCTCATTGGATATTTGTTTCTGTATTGTGAGGCTGATGATGGGATATGTCAGCATTTCTCCTACTCAGTTGTTTCTGTGTTGTGAGGCTGATGATGGGATAGGTTCGCATTTCTCCTATTCATTTGTTTCAGTGTTGTGAGTCTGATGATGGGATATGTCAGCATTTCTCCTACTCATTTGTGTCTGTGTTGTGAGTCTGATGATGGGATAGGTCCGCATTTCTACTACTCATTTGTTTCAGTGTTGTGAGTCTGATGATGGGATATGTACGCATTTCTCCTACTCATTTGTGTCTGTGTTGTGTGTCTGATGGTGAGATAGGTCCACATTTCTCCTAATCATTTATTTCTGTATTGTAAGGCTGATAATGGGATAGGTCCGCATTTCTCCTACTCATTTGTTTCTGTATTGTAAGGCTGACGATGGGATATGTCAGCATTTCTCCTACTCATTTGTTTCTGTGTTGCAAGGCTGATGATCGTATAGGTCCGAATTTCTCCTACTCATTTGTTCCTATGATGTGAGGCTGATGATATGATATGTCCGCATTTCTCCTACTCGTTTGTTTCTGTATGGGATAGGTATGCATTTCTCCTTCTCATTTGTTCCTTATTGTGATTCTGATGATGGGATAGGTCCGTATTTCTCCTACTCATTTGAACACAGAGAAATTAACATTGTCGAATGGATAAGAGCGATAGCTATTAAACTTCCGGTGTGCTGTTGATGGGGTAGTGGGATCGTTACCTATACCGGTCAGTTGGTTAGTTGTGCAGAAAGCAATGGCAATTTTTTTTTTTTTGTATATCCCATACACAGGATATCGCTGTCAGCACTAGCATTTTACTGCTGTTGTTGATGTCTTGGCAAGTTTACTTTCAGTAGTCTGCCATGGCTTTCTGAACGACCGACTCCCTCACCAATACGTTAAAACCCAACGCAACGTGGTCTGTTGCCAAATCGGTCGCAGCTGTCTTTCGAACGCGGGTAAACGGGCCCACGAATTACGTCCGTATATCAATGGCAAACTACTGAACGTAAAAATGTCGTGCAAATTAACTTGTGGTTTGAAGCTGATGGCAACAACATTTTTATCTATAAACGGTTAGAATTGACAGTGGCATTCTCGCGATTTAACAAGGACTGAGATGCCAGCTTTCATCGTTCGCAAATGGAGGGAAAGATTGGCCACTTGGTCCTCTGTGCAATCAGGCCAACAATGATGTGTGGTCCGCACATTCGTATACCACAGCAGGTTCCTTCCTCGGATGTTTATATAATCACATACAGTTTTTTGCTTTCAGAGTTATATAAATTACAGTCAGCAATGAAAATGTTCTAGACGTCACACAATGTTAACACCTAGTCTCCATAGTTAACAGTAAAGGGAACTACAGTAGCCAACTTTCTTCAACATACGACAAGATCTGAATATTGAAGAAGGTTGGCTACAAAGAAAACTGAAATATATTGGTCACTAGGAACATCATAAAATTTGGAAAGAACAAAAATGTAGAGGGTGAATGCCCAGGACGGGTCTCCCTGGCTAAGGTGTTAACGACATTATTCGTAATCCTGTATATCCACGTGGGAGGGGGGAACATCAGCTGTGAGAATCGGCAGCGGTTCGCGCCGCGCTGGTAACATACAGGGGTATGTGAGCGGGTCGTTCAGAAAGCAATATCAAATTACTGAACGTAAAAACTTACCTAGCACATCAAAAGCAGCTGCAAAATGCTGATGTTGACTGCAACGTCCTGTAAGGGATATGCAACATTAAATTTAAAAAATGCCCAGAAAGAGAGGACGAGGAAAGCCAAAAAGAATATGGGCGCAGGATGTGGCAGATGATCTCCAGATGGCGTATCAGGGGCGGGACATTTTGCTTATGACTGAGAAGTTTTCCAAAAGGTTGTTATTGGAGCGAGGTTCTGCAAAGGACGTGCCACTGAAAGGATGAATGAATTTTAAACAAAGTGACAAGGTCATTTCACAAGATCTAAACCATGGAAGAAAACCAGCACATCAACAACATCAAGTCTAGGAAACTGAATTACTTTGACGGTATTAGTCCTCATAGTGGCTTATAACAAACAGCAAGTTAAGGCATTATTCACTGAGGAAACTGCAGGTGTCGACCAACGCGACGGTAGATACTAGCCATTAAAGACACGCAAGACATGAGTATGAACATATATTAGACAGTGGTAGATCAGGTGTGACGTGTCTTCATGTGAGTGATGTTCTATAAGGGACCCGCTAAATAATGATGATGATGATGATGATGATGATGCTGCTGCTGCTGCTGCTGCTGCTGATGATGATGATGATGATGATGATGATGATGATGATGATGATGATGATGCTGATGATGATGATAAAGAGTTATATTTCTGAATAACTTGGAGTATAGTAAAATATAAATACATAGTGTTGTCAATTTGCTCCAATGGAAGGTAAGTTTAAAGAACGTGAGAAGATAATCACCTTGGCCTAATATTCATAATATAAACATAGGAGAACGCAGCTGGGTCACAAGTTCCTCGTTATTTGTTCAAGGTTATAAACCTTTAGCAATTTAATGATAACTTTATATGTTTTGCTTGAGTGTGCGTTCTTTTTCCCCCCACAATAAATGAAGTTAATTTAGTTCGCATTAACGTTTACTGCAGACCTTGGGCCATGTAAGTAAATATTAACAGGATATTCTTTCTCTACCGCACTAGTTGTTCTGTTGAAGACATCATCATTAAGGGGTTGCATCTCACAGATATATTCTTGTTTATAAATATTACACATGTTTTGTCTACTTCAAAACTAATTATTCGACTTTTTTCATATACACGCGGCCACACTAACGCCGCTTGTGTCCGTCTTTGTGTGTGCAAGTAAACTGTATTTCCTGGGATCAAGTTTGAATCCATATATCGGCATTAAGTTTGACTTTAACGTTCACTTCTCGTTCAGAAAGTAATGGCAAACTATTGAACGTAAAGTTGCCTAGAAGATCAACCTGGGGTTGACTGCAAAGTCATGCGTAAAAGGGCAGAGTTGAAATAGGTTAAGAAAGACAAAGCTTTTCCTACACTGTAATCGACGAACAATAAACGATTGCTGAAATATAATGAGGCATTAGCAATGTCATGGTTGCAGCTAGTTCTGTGCAAACAGAAAGATGTTGTTTTAAATCTGAAATTACCGGGAGGATAACAATTCTCCACATTCGAGCAATGCCTGTGACTATGATGAGTTTTAAGTATTTTAATCAAAGTGTTATTCCATCAATTCACTAATATTCAACTCTACAGTATGCGTCTGTCGAAATGCAGCGAAATATGGCAGGCAATAAATCGTGCAACATACTGTTTATGGCGGGTCTGTTCAAATTCGTTTAGGGTATGCATTGTTTAGAAGATAAAACATGGCATGTGTAGAGAACTAAACATCGAATAAAGCTGGATCATAAAAATGTATCGGAACTGCAATACTTTGCCCATGTAGCTTAGAAAGAACAATAATGGAAGACATGGTTCCTGGAAAAAGAGGCAGAGGAGAACAAATCGTAAATACATGCCATTACAAACACCCTGGCTGTGAAAATGCATGAGGCAGAGCAGCTGGTGATGGATATAGACTGATTCAGGCAGGTTGTGATGAAACCAACGTTCTGCACAATACTTGATACGTGATGATGATGATGATGATGCTGATGGTAATGATGATGATGATGATGATGATGATGATGATGATGATGATGATTATGATGATGATGATGATGATGATGATGATGATGAGCGTTATCACCATCATATTCCCAAGTAAGAGACGTGCTATTTTTGTTTAAACAATGCACGGGCGTTACACTTCGTATCACAAACAAATTAACGAACGGGCACACAAATACACACACACACACACACACACACATACATATATATATATATATATATATATATATATATATATAGAGAGAGAGAGAGAGAGAGAGAGAGAGAGAGAGAGAGCGAGAGAGAGAGAGAGAGAGAGAGAGAGAGAGAGAGAGAGAGAGAGAGAGAGAGAGAGAATAATGCTTGATTATCAATTAATTGAGTTAGTTTTTATTGATGTTAACAACTTTCTAGTTGATCGATGTGATGATTGTGTAAAATATTTCTGAGAATAACCCATCTCCAAAAATGTACACAAATGTTACTATGCCTGAATTCGATAGAGAGTAAAGTCGTGAACACTGAATGAATCCCTGAACTTAGCTATAATTTGTAGAAGTGTAAACATAGCCATGAGTCGTTATTTGCTCGTTTAAGTTTTATTCAACGCCGTTAGTTTGATTTATGAGTGATTTTACATTCCAAGTCATATTAACTTGTCAGTTTATATGACATTTTAGAACTGAAGTGAGTTTTTTTTTTTTTTTACTTCTAGAAAATAATTACACCTGCTGTTTTTCCAGTGGTATTTATAGAATAGCTGGAAAGTAAATTCACCCCGACTTACCATGCATCTTGCCCAGGTAGTTTATATCTACAAGTCTAGGTTAAGCTCAGCTTCAGAAAAAATATTTAAATAGTAAATGCTGAGGAACTACAGCTAACCGATAAGTTGGTATCGTTATCGTCATTATCATTATCAACATAAAGTCCGTTACTTGGGCGATCACACACCCTCACAGTTCGCTGTCTCTAATAGAATGGAATAATTCAAGTGCTGATATTATTTCCTGCGATGATGAAAGGCTGTAACCAATCCTCCCTGGCTGTCTTCTTCTGTCGCATGTTTCAATAAACTTTCAAATTGTTACAATATTCTCAAATCTTCCATTATCATAATGTGCTCATAAATGCTGCCTGCAGTGTTTTGACGTTAGTGACCAGTTGACTTCGTTTATTGCCTCGTTAAATATGTTTATATTTCTCATGTGGTGTAAGGTAAAGAGAGAGGAATAGTACCTCAAGGTGAGTGGCAGCCATATACCAAGGGATAGACCAGGATCATATTTGGTTCCCATCTCTTTACCTAGCTCATGTATGGCTCCACGAATACCGCTTGTGTACGGCGGTGGCCACACCAAGGGCAACAGTCTTGGCTGACTGGTTAAGCTACATGAGTGAAGTAGGGGTAATATCCTACTAAGGGAATGTCCATCCCTAGTACACAAAGACTGGGACGGTGGAGAAGGCGGATGAATCTAAATAGATCAATTGCTTCGAAAGCGAAACAGCAGAGTGTGTGGCACACATGAGACGTGTTCAGGACACGATACCGAACATGGCTTGCCATTATAAAAGAGATTGTGACCTCACCATGTAATATCCCAAAGACATCAACTGTAATTCAACAACAAGGAAAAAACGATACAGGTATTTCTTGGTCCTCTGGAGATGAGCCTGTTGTAAATATTCACAGGGAAGAGACAACTCCTATAGTGGATAAGGAAGTGCATAATGATGAATGCATCACAAATTCTTTTGAAATTTTTTCTGCATTTTGACAATACCTACCTGAAAAGTATAAGGAGAAGTCTAAAAATTGATACGTGGAACGTACGCACCCTACATCAAGCAGGGAAGTTTGATAACCTTATTGCCGAAGCAAAAAAACATGAATTTAGATATCTTAGGCGTATTTGAAACAAGATGGACAGATACAAGTTATATAAGGAGAGGAGATTACATATTAATTATCTCAAGAGGAGATCATCACGAGAGAGGAGTAGGAATTATAGTAAAACAAAATTTAGAGAAACATATTAGTGGATTCTGGACTCATACAGATAGAATGATACTTCTAAAAATTAAGATAAGACCGTTAACATAGTAATTCTTCAGACACATGCTCCAACAACTGATTATAGTGATGAACAGCTAGAAGAATACTATGAAGACATACAACAAACGCTGAAAGTTGTAAAATCATCAAAGGTCCTAAGTGTCATGGGAGACATGAACGCAAATGTTGGATAAAATAAATATAAGCAGATAGTAGGGTAATATGGTACAGGAAACAGAAACGACAAAGGAGACCGGCTGAAACAGTTCTGTGAAGAAAACAATATTATTGTTTGTAACACATTTTTCCAACATAACCCTAGGAAACTGTATACGTGGAAAAACCCTGGAGATAGAACAAGAAACCAAACTGACTATATTATGATTAGAAATAGATATAAAAACAATGTTAAAAATGCCAAAACATACCCTGGTGCTGATATCAACTCTGACAATAATCCTGTAGTCTTGAAATTACAAATAAAACTTTAAAACCCTGGAATAAGGACATCGAAGACACCTTAAGTAGATATATCGGCATTAAAACAACCAGAAATAAGTCAATTATACCTAGTTGTAGTAAAAAATAGATATGATGGGCTAATCATTAAAAGTATGGAACAATATAGACGTGAAAATGCTGAGGATAAAATAACTACAAAATGGGAAAGTGTAAAATCCAGCATTCAGATTGCAAATACCAGCTTGCCTGTGAAGATAAATAAGAAAAAACAATTATGGATAGCCGATGAAATCTTGTGTAAAATGACTCAAAGAAAGAAATCAAAGAACACTCCAGAGTATATATTAAAAGTTAGAGAAAATCGTCACATGTGCAGAGTTGCCAAAGAAGAGTGGTTGCAGAAATAATGCAAAGAAATAGAGGATCTGGAAATAAAACACAACTCGAAAGAATTACATGAACATATAAAACGATTTACAAAGAAGAAAAATAATATAACAGGAAACGGTTGTATCAGAGGAAAAAATGGAGAAATTATAATTAATAACACTGACATAATAATATGATGGACAGACTGCACTGGTACAATAGGGTCAATAGACCAACATTGTATAATACTCAAGATAGACCAAAAATATTAACGACTGAAGTAGAAAAGGCTATTAAAAAGATAAAAGAATGAAAGGCTGCAGGTCCTGACAAGATAACAACAGAGATGATAAAATCCTTATCCATCTTTGGCATTGAAACTATCACAGTATTATGTAAAGATATATATATATATAATACTGGGTACATCCCCAAGGACTTGAAAACATCCATTTTCATCACACTACCGAAGAAGCCAAGAGCTGTTGATTGTGAGGATTACAGAACTATTAGCTTAATGAGACACATAACTAAGATACTACTCAAGGTCATACAAGAAAGCTTGTGATAGAATACAATATGAACGACTAATTATGTGCCTTCAAGGTATAGGTGTAGACGGAAAAGACATCAGACTTATTAGTAACTTGTACTGGGGTCAAGTGGCGTCTATTAGATGCGGAAATAACTATTCGTCACCTATAGAGATAAAAAGAGGAATACGGCAGGGATGTGTACTGTCCCCAGGCCTCTTCAACCTATACACAAAAAGAATTTTTAAATAAGTTGAAATGCCTGGACTTAACATCAATGGAAGAATCATAAACAATACTAAGTATGCTGACGCTACCGTGTTACTAGCAGAAAGTGAGCAAGAGTTACAAGACCCAGTAGAACAATTACGCAGGCGCAGTGCAGGATGTGGCTTAGTTATTAACATCCAAAAAAACAAAAACTATGATAATTAGCAATGAAAAGGAAAGGTCATCAATGAACATCACAGTAAACGGGCAGATACTAGAACAAGTAACAAGTTTCTCCTATCTTGGACATATAATAACAGATGATGGCAGAAGTGAAATAGAAATCAAAAAGAGAATAGGAATGGCCAAAAATGCTTTAAGCAGCATGAAATCAGTATTAACATCTAGAGAGATTAATAACGCATTAAAAATTAGAATTGTCAAATGCTACGTATATTCAACTGCTTACTGTATGGCGCGGAAGCCTGGACATTGAACAAGCAACTAGAAAGTCGCATAGAAGCCCTGGAAATGTGGATATACAGACGAATATGTCGTATTTCATGGAAACAAATACAATCAAATGCAGAGGTTCTAGAAAAACTGGAAATGAAGAGAGAATGGATGAAAGAAATAAAGAGGAGGCAAGTGAAATATTTTGGCCACGTTAAAAGACATGATACTCTTATAAAAACCATACTGGAAGGCAAGGTTGAGGGCAAGCGAGCAAGAGGTAGACAACGATACAAGTGGGAAGATAACATCAAGAGATGGACGAACATCAGCCTGACAGAATGTACAGTCAAGGCGAGAGACAGACAGTGTTGGAGATCCATTGCAGCCAACCTTCATTGTGGAGATGGCACCTGATTGATTGATTGATATTTCTCATTTTTCAACCGACCTTCTCTGCCTTATTTGTGAAACACCATCCCCCACTGGTCCAAGCCTGACATCCAGCTCACGCCTGTAGCTCCTAGTAGCTGTCAGCATGCATCAGCGTCACCCCCCCCCTCCCCGCCGGGCAACAGCTGTGAGAGGCTGGCTAAACCAGGCGTGGGTAGCCGATTTGGTGTCAAACCAAGCGGTGAATTAGGGTATGACTACCCAGTATGTGAAGACAGTATTCGGCAGACTGCGCGGACGAAATCACTGATGATTCAACGGACAAGACAGCGTTCACCTGCAAAGCGTTGTGGAACGTAATGAGCACGGCAAGGCACGTAGAGCGCCCTGGTCATCCACAGCACCTGTATTCGTCTCCAGTCGTCTTGACTTATCTTGGCACTGGACTCAGATGGACTCAGATGGTGAGAAAGTGAGGTCGACGAATTGCGCAACTCTTCCTCACTTTAATCCAATTCATAGCACAAGTCATTTTTCATCCAACTTCATATATCACCTTCAAGCCTTGTGGCGATGGGCGAGCCGCGATGGGCGAGCGGCGAAGTCGCAGGCGTGGGTATGCTGGCAGTCGTAGTCGCAGACCTGCACACAGGCGGCTCTTGCAATATGGTCGTCTTCTACTGACCGGAGCAGCAGTGGGGTTCGGCAGCCCCCTGAGGGACTGAGCATCCCTCTATAGGAAAGCACTGCTCACCCCCATAGCAATATCAAAGTGTATGGTCATAGACTAAGTGTTGTGGAAAAATTCACCTATCTTGGCAGCGCTGTGTCACAAGCTGCCACAATCGATAACGAAATAAATGCAAGAATCTCTAAGGCCAGTGTGGCCTTTGGTAGACTGTATAAGAATGTATGGGACAGAAATGGAATAAGCCTACAAACAAAGCTGAAAATCTATAAAGCAGTTGTATTATCCACACTGCCATATGCTTGTGAAACATGGACTGTTTATCAGCGACATGCTAGGAAATTAAACCACTTTCACACAGTCTGCCTTGGGAAGCTATTGAAGATTAAATGGCAAGACAAGATCCCGGACACTGAAGTTCTAGAAAGAGCGTCCATGCCCACTATCCACACTTTACTAATGAAACATCAGATTCGCTGGGCTGGTCACTTAACTCGTATGCCAGAAAAACCGAATGGACAGAAAAAACCACTGCAGGAGATCCTCCTCCTGGAACGTCAAGCATTCTTTGCCCAAATTGTCAAAGAACATTTTGAGCCAAAATAGGCCTTATCAGCCATCTTAGAACTCACGGCACCATATTTTCAACCCCACTGAATGAAATGAATGGTCATCATCATTCTTGATGAACAAACAACAGTGAAACGCAGTTTCACTATTCGCCGAAATACCGAGTCGAGGTTTCGAAATCAGTCGCGGGAAATTTGGAAGCAGACGTCTTTGCGTATAATTCAATAGTATGATGTGTTGTCGGTTCAGAGAGCAATGACACATTATTGAAATTTTTTAAATTGCATAATAAATGGCATACAGCTATTAAATTATGGGGCTCATTGCAACATTCTGAAATGTTACCTCACTTTTCACCATCTGTTCATGACATTTTCAACATTCCTACATAAAAGTAAATTGCCGTGACTTTGGTTCATGTTCTGCTTCTTTACTTATTGTTCAGAATCCATACGTTAAAACTGGTTTTATGTAAAATGTCGGAATTCTCCTCTGCTGACCGATTAGGCCTAGCGTCATACTTCCGATTTGCTAAAAGCGTACGGAGAATGTATTCTTTGAATGTTATGTATGAGCACACAGAAAGCTAAGCGGAAGTAATAGAAGATATAGTAAAACCGTTACCACAGTGGATAAAAGTCCACACATTTATACGATTACATCACGTACTGATAGGTAGTGAGTAAAGGTAAACCTTGTTGTTATGATTTTACCCGCTCCGTCATTGTCAGTAACAACTAATGAATTATCAATCATAGTCATAGGACACATCGTTTCTGCGGAAGCACCACAATTTCTTTAAACACACAATTTACCGTTTGTAGAAGAGAGTCACCACAGTTCAGACACCCACAGTATAATACTGTCGTGTCTTCCTTTAAAGTGTCGTCCCTGGAGTGAGGGGAGTCAACACCCACATTATAATTTTTTTTCCCTATCAATATCCTGGAGAATCCACCAGCTTCCGTCCAACACACTCCTTCAGTTCATGGACACCTTTTCCTCTCTCTATCACTGTCGTACTATGCCCCCTCTCATACTTCCCCAACGCAACATATTCAACAACTCTTGCTTCTAAAAATTAATAAAGATTAATTTATTAAAAGAAAAGTGTAACGTATATGAGACGTGTATGCGAAGAAAATGTGTGTCGTGTATTCTAATGTAAATGTATAGGTCAGACCACAGAGTTCATGATCAGAGTCCACTCATCATGGCAAGGATTACACGACATCACAAGAATCAGCACAATGGACCTCACCGAAGTCGTGTCCTTCTCTCCAGACATGTCCTCCTCCAGGAGCTCTGATGACCATGAGATCTGATTCCCATTCAAATATATAATCCGTGAACGATACTATCTTTGTTCCTAACACAACTGTTCCTAATAGTTTATAGAAACTCAGACTTCATAATTCCTGCGCAGTGAAAAAAATCATGGAACCTGTCCTATGAACATGACGTTTCTCCTTCTTGCGAAATGTTCTATAGTTTTCACTCTTAAACAGTCATTGTATCTAGACTAAAATAGATTTCTTTATTTTCTAGATATTGTCTGAAAGTTATGATTTCCTTGATACGTGGAACAACTACACTTCAATGTTTGGTTTCATCTAATGTGAACGTCAGTTCCTACTGATCTAGTAATACGTGGACTGAACATCCATCACTTAAGGTGTGTTAACGCATGGTATGAACTCATGTAGGATACTTATACCATTCAGCTCCACCGAGCAATTTTTATCAACTTCTTCTAGCATAGACCCATTGAGAAAGTTGCTGGCCCATCTTCCTGCACCCAAAATTTTATCCGGGATCGGATTTTTCAATGATTCTGTGTGCTTCATCCCGACCAGAGGGAACCTGTAAAATATATAACACAACTGGTGATAGCCTCCCCGTCACTGATCTTTATTAGATAATCGTGGGCCATCGGCCTCGCTCAGAAAAATACAGTGAACCTAACTCTGTCAGGGACAGATGAACTGAACACATAGGTTTTCATCAGGCCAAGACAAGAAGAAAAAAAACAACAAACAGCGTGCGGAACCCCCCCCCCCCCCCCCTCCCCACCAGGGAGCACCCACTGGAAGATCCCAATTATCCCCCATTACTCAATTCTCAACTAGTAGAGCTTATCAACACTTCACTACTCTATTTTCAACTAACAGAGCCAAGTATCACTTCCCTACTCTAGCTAGTTTCAACCATGCTACTGCCTAAATTAATTAGGACTAATTATACAATATGACTACCTTAGGCAACACCGCAGTTAGATCAAATCACATCTACATTTGCCATGACAGGCACGTGTAAAATTAAATTAACCCAATTCGCACACGGTAGATATTATTCCACTCCCTAACTGCAGTGCCAAAGCACGTCCGCCTAAATCCACTGTTTGAGTTACACTGTCTCCCCCAATCATGGTTTTTCAAACAGCCTTGAATTGTTCACGTGACGTTGTTGATGTCCTGCAGGTGTTCCAATGTTTCAAACAACAAACCCACAACTTTCTGTCATGTGGTGACAAGCAAAACCGCCATTCCGTTTGATGTCGGGAAATTCTAAATGACAGACGGACTGTTTTCTCCCGAGCCGGGCACTTCCGCTTGAATCCGACCTATTTGTGAACTATCAAGGACGGCGTATTGATTCCTCTCACTCACCCCCTCCCCAGTAAACATCTGCAGCTGTTACTTTTTACCGTCCTGGGATTTTTGACATCCGATTTGTTTTTCCTGTTAGTTAAAATAGTTGTGGCTGTGAAAACATCCCGTTAATCACAATGTCTTTATTCTCATCAACTGGTTAATCACGGTGTTTTTCGTGACAAATACAACGCCCACAGTATACTACAGCAACTCCCATAGCATATTACAACAACTCCCACAGTAAACTACAGCAACTCCAACAGTATACTACAGCATCTTCTACAGCAGTGGTTCTCAACCGGTGGGGAATTTTAGGGTTTCCGGGGGGGGGGGGGGGGGGAGAGATTAAGATTATTTCAAGATCGGATTAATACAAGAACAAGTTATTTGATATTGTTTTTCCATCTAAATTATACGGCTCTGTACTTCTCGCCCTAATGAAATTTGTTTTAAAACGTAAGTAGACCCGCAAATCACGTTTTATGTAGATGTCTAGACTTGTTCTAGCATGTGTTATTAAATTTAGCTTCCATTGTTATGTATACTGTGTAAGGGTGGGGGAGGGGGATTTATAGAAAGTAAATTCGAAAAGGGGGGGGGGGGGTGACGTTCTGAACATATGTTAAAGGGGGGCATGGGCAAAAGAAGGTTGAGAACCACTGTTCTACAGTGTACTTCAACGCTACAATAGTATACTACAGCAACACCAACAGTTTACTACAACAACTCCAACAGTAAACTACAGCAACAGCAACAGTATACTACAGCATCTTCTACAGTATACCTCAACGCTACAATAGTATACAACAGCAACACCCACAGTTTACTACAACAACTCCAACAGTATACTACAACAATTCTGCAGTATACTCCAACAGTATACTACAACAATTCTGCAGTATACTACAACTACAATAGTATACTACAGCAACACCCACAGTTTCCTACAACTACATCAGTATAATACTACAACTCCCACAGTAAACTACAACAACTCCAACAGTATACAACAAATGTGCAACACATACTCCAACAGTATACTACAACAACTCCAACAGTATACTACATAAACTGTCTACTATGGTAATTTAAAACTGGCTGCAATGTTTTTCTGTTTACAAAAAGTTGAGTAAAGTCTAGTAACAGACAAACGACAAGATATTATAGATCATAGTCACCTCTCATGATGGTACAAACCAAGGACAGTAAGCAATAAACAAAATAGAGATCACCTGAAGCATATGGTAGGATAAAATTGACCACATGCAGAACATAATCGTCTCTTTAAGCAATGAAGATATCCTAACATAATCGAAAGGAGAATATCCACAAATGCAAAATTAGCACCAGGAAACTCAATTTAATCACGGTGGTAATCATAACAACATGTTAATCTTAGTCATCATGTCTATATGTACTGAGAGTCAGATGACCATCTACAGTCTCGTGTGTTCTCGGCTGCTAGTTGTCTTCCATACTGCCAACTTAATGAGCTTTTCTCTGATACCCTTGTTATTCTACCGATTTGGCAGCAGACCTCGTCGCGCTGGTTTTAACGTGTTGATATGGGAGCCGGTCGTTCAAGCAATGGCAAACTACTGACCATAAAACTTGTCAAGACATCAACAACGGCAGTAAAATGCTGGTGTTGACTGCAACGTCCTGTATAAGGATATGCAACTTTAAAAAAACATAATAACGACAGAGGATAGTAAAATCCAGGCATCAATGATCATACATACATGGATCAGAAACGTACATCGCCAGGCTTTGCCAGCGCTTAAAGAATCAGGACAGTACATCGTAAAACTTGCCAGTACTTTAAGTGCACACATTGTGGCATGAGAGGATTGTGCAGAGACGGGGATGAAGTGCGCAGGCATTGGTCTGGTCCGAACCATGAACAGATGTCTCAAAGCAGCGAGCGAGAGAAACTGCTGAGCACCTAACATGAAGGTCACAAACTATCGGTCAAACCATTGAGACAGCTTCTTAGGATGTCCGTTTTTAATTTATCTTCCTCTTCTACCCCAATAGCTCTCAAACCTGCACGTCAATGTATGTAATGGAAGCAGCAGGTCAGCTTCGGATTCTCGGCATTCTAATATAATTTAAATATTGAGCACAACCCACTACTGGCAACGCCGATCGCATTCTGGTATGAACCTAAGGCCTATCCACGTCAATGTGGAAGCACTATACTCGAGTTTCGCCCTCGTTTGAGTTCGTCAGTAGTGCATATCCCTGACCGGATCCGGAAACAGTCCCGGATCACGCGTGTGAAGCGGGTGTGTAACCACGCGGCACACACTGGACACACCAAATTATCATTATTAAGATGTGGGAAAACAAAGAGGAAAGCGGGACGCAGAGGTGTTTCCAAGGCACCAGGGCCGGGTTATATACTGGCCAAGACCTATTGACGCGTCCTCGTCGAGCGTCCTGGGCAACAGGTCCCTTTGGGGTCCTGGCTAAAGTCAATAGGATCGCCGATTCCTCCGAAGTCAGAGAGTGTCTGCCTGTACGGCGAGGAACCACCAGTCTGCACACCAATAAGCCAGACATGGGACAACGGATACTCATGCAAACCTCAGGTCCTGTATGACATCACACTGATGCTGGACAACAGGATGTCTTCATCCGACATACAGGACTTGGAGCTCAAGCCAACGAACACAAGCAAGCAAGCAAAGAGGAAAGCGCAAACCCTCTAATAAACCAAAGCTGAGAACTAAAGCATGTCATGCTGAGAATGCTAGCGATTACCATCAAAAGAAGAAAACAAATAACTGATACAGCCAACCAAATGAAAGGGTAAGAAAAGGCAGAACACACGGGTGTAAAACACAGAAATACAACTGAAGAAACATACAGAATGAAGAAAATGCGAATAGTTATAAAAGGACTGCGAAAATCACCAGAAAATACATCACAGGCTTGACAATATCCAGACCTCTATGACTTACAAATATCTGACAGTCTCACAAAAGGTGATAAGGGGGATAGAAAACACACTACAGACTGAATTATTATGAGCATCCCTGCTACAAACATTCCTTACACTCTTTGAGTGGGATTATACTCAATCAGAAAGTTCCAAAACAAAATAATCTCTGTTAGTTTATTAACCACGTGTGAAAATCGAGGCTCGATTACACAGTTCAGTAACTTCCTCTTCTTCGTCTCCTCCTCCTCTTCTCCCTCCTCCCCCTCCTCCTCCCTCTCACCCTCCTTCTGCTTCTTCTTCTTGCCCATTCTCAAATGACCCCTTTTATCTCACTTTATAAGTTGCCAGAATGTCTCAGGTTTCTGTAACTCATACAACTGACCCTTCAGCTGGGCTTGGTAGTCCCATGATACCACTCAGGCCCCTCTCATGGAGCGGACAGTCTTGGGGGACATATTTGTTTGCCCTCTCCACACGGACACATATCTCTTATAACCACGCCCAGGGATTGATTCGGAGTCACGGTATATCACGAACGTTGCGCATGCCTCTTTATCTGATTACCGTTACTCTTCTATTATAGATGGCAAAAGAAACTGAGGTCGCGTTGCCTTTTATGATGAGCAATTGAGTGCAAATCTAACACATGATATTTGGTTTCTAACATTTTTATCAAGGATAAGGAATAAGGCAAAGACATTTTATCCGTAGAACGTAAACAACCACCCTAGCTTGTACACCACGTGACGACTGCCCCAGCCTGCATTCGCTAATCTTCAATTTTAATTAGCAGATATTAGCAAATGATAAACATGCAGTAATTGTTTGTTTTGCTCTCCCTCGCTTTTAACTTATGCGTTGACTATACGCTCTACTTCTAGTAACGCTGGACTGAATTTTGCGTGTGGATTAGCATTCCCTATTACCAGTGTCCTTCGCTATCAGGTGACTTCAGAGGTACTTATAATTTAGGTCCCTAAGTAAAGGATGAGAAGTCAACATTTTAGTCCAACTGTCCTGTGTAGGGATTGCAACCCTTACCTCGGTATTGGCATACCGGATGTTTAGGAATGCATGTTCGTATCCATTCAGCCATACTGACCTCCACATGCAGTAATGAGCGTTGCTTAAGTTATCTAGTATAGCCATCGCCGTCTGTGGCTTAGGGATTTTGAACAGTTTCACAATCCCGACACACCGGGTTCGTAGTCAACCGAAGGTGATTTGGGGGCAGAAAACCTTGCGGTGATTTTCACAATGGTATGAGCGTGGGTCGTTCAGAAAGCAACGGAATATTATAGGACTTAAAATTGCCTACACAATCACATACAACTAATAAATAATCGGTTTGACTGCGAGGTACTATAAAGGACATGCAACTATAGCCATAAATAAGGAAGTTGGTAGCTCACTATCTAGACAATATGGCCTGAAAACCCGCTGGGCATTTGTACTCATTTTCATCGAGACAGGGAATATTTCTTTTAATTAAAATCGACATGCGCTCCCAGGTCGACCAGACTAAAATGAGACTGGGAAATTTTCCGGGAAGAAAACACTGCCGGTGTGATTATGGCTACATGACCTCAATGCCGATAGGTATGGACAATATGAGACTGATACATATATCCCCTGATAATTTTGAGAAAGTTCAAGCAATTTCCTCGCAATCAAAGACTGCGAAAAACTGGGAGGACCATCTATATATGCAGAAAGTATACTACACACGCCAACGTCATTATCTGCCTTCTCTTTTTGATGCTAAGACCGGGTAGGAGTTTGAAAGATATTTACCGACGCGGTTTAAAACTTAAAACGCTGTCTGGCACGAATTAAGTAAACTAGCCGCGATATATCATCACTCAAGTGTGCTTCATTTTAAAGCCCGTAATTATGCCATGGCTGTTTGTTTAAATTAGAACGCCTCTCAATTATAAACATGTTCTCCTTTCTAAGTTGCTATTAAAGGCTGAGCTGACTTTCCAGTATTCGATAGAGGTTATTGTGGAGTTGTCAAGTACAGTTAGTTTCAAGGTTCTTTCTAAACTCTGTTCTGGCCAAGGAGTTGACGGCATTGTTCGTAATCCCGTATATCCACTTGAGGAAAACGGCAGCTGCGAGATTCGGCAGCGGATCGCCCCGCCCTGGTAACTTACAGGGGTATGTGAACCGATCGTTCAGAAAGCAATGGCAAACTACTGAACGTATAACTTGCCTAGTACATCAACAGCAGCTGGAAAATGCTGGTGTTGACTGCAACGTCCTGTAAGGGATATACAATATTAAAACAAAAAAGTTGATATTATACATAAGCGAGATGAGGTCATCGTGACCAAATGTATAAGAGGCTCTTAAATTTCGGGTGTGCTAGGTTCAGCACCTACACCGTTCAGCTGGACTAAAAAGTTGACTTCTCGTCCTTGACATGGGTACACATTACAAGTACCTGAGAAGTTGGAGTCGGTTTGCTTGATGGCGAGGGACACTGGTATTAGAGAAAGCTAAACTATACGCAAACATCACTCCAGCGCACTCCCCTGCAGTAGCAACTTTTAGTAGTAGACTAAGTTCGAGTTCAAAGCGAGTGAATGGACAAGAAAATAATTATAAAGAGAATATGTAAAATTATATCCACTCTAAGCAACGAATTAAGGTTTCATGAAAAGTTGCCAATATAAGGAACAGCTCGCCTGGAAATAATGACTTGATTTACAAGCTTTCTATTATTAGAAAATATAAACTAAACGGTTCGGTTATCTAACAAAAATGTCTGCATTTCTCACCACAACACACGATTATTATTACCAGTCTTATGATTATAGTGATAGCTGTTGTTTTTTGTGCATATCCTTTACAGGACATTGCAGTCAACATCAGCATCTTTCTGCTGATTGTTGATTTCTTGACAAGATTACGCTCAGTAGTTTGACATTATTTTCTGAGCGGCCGGCTCACATACCCCGTAAGATTCGAACCACTGCTGATTCTCACCGTCGTCATGTTACTTACGAGAGTATACGAGATTACGGAGAAAAGTTGCTAACCTCTAAGCCAGGAAGCCGGCAGTGCTAGCTGACGTGTAGGAAAACAATGTCTTTAGCAATAAATATATATTACAGTAGCCAGTCTTCTTCTTCCGCATTGAATCCCCATATGGACATAGACCTTAAACTAACAGCTAATATTACTCCTCTCTTTAACTATCCCATGCCGCTCGGTCTATGTCCTCCTCTTCATTGTTCATTTTTGTTTCCACTTCTTTTTGTCATGCGTTTTTTCTTCCTATATTTCTTTTACCGTGTTGATTTAATAAACAGTTTTAAATGCATGTCTCATCTTGCGTCGGCGTCTTTCTTGATTTACTAGTATATATATATATATATATATATATATATATATATATATATATATATATATATATATATATATAGAGAGAGAGAGAGAGAGAGAGAGAGAGAGAGAGAGAGAGAGAGAGAGAGAGAGAGAGAGAGAGAGCTTATGATTAATCTCTGGTCACTATAACAATCTATGCTTGATATAGTTTTTGCGACTTTTAAGACATTTCAAAAACTTATGTTGATGAGAATGTAATCATTTTGATTTCTGATCTTATGATCAGGACTCCTTAATGTCCATAATCTCCTTGGGTGCTGTTGACACCAGGTGTTTCCAATAATCATACCATGCTCTTTTGCCCACTGTACAAGTCTGCAACCTCTTGCACTCTGCTCCCCTAGTCCATACTTGCCTACTGCGCATTAGTCCTGTTGATGTCCAACCTTAGCATTTAAGTCAGCGATTATGATATTTAATTCTGACTGCTTGGATTTCTTGAACGCATTTTCCAAATCATTTTAAAATCCATAGATGCTGTCATTAGTGCTGCCTGTTGTTGGTGCATAAACGTGTATGATGTTGATATCGACAAGTCTTCCCCTCAACTTTACTAGTAATAATATGTCTGACACAGCCGTGGCATATAAAATGAAATAACAGTCCCTTCCAAATTTCCACAAAATTCTAACGTGTCCATTTTCATTAAAATAAATCGATCTCAGAATCACATTGGTCGGGAAAAAAAAACACAATTCTACGTCTGCTGGGGATTGAACCCTGGTCACTGTCGTGTCTGATAAGTGCACTAACAACTATGAATCCAGCGCTCGTTTTATGTCACCTTTAACTATTGAGGAAGTGTTCTTTTCTTAATAAAGTATTGTGAATAGGTATTGTTCACATTAATCTTCAATAGAAATAAAACGGCAGTTAAAAGAAACGTATTAATTGATTCAGTGCCAAACAAAAAGTAAGGTTTGGACAAAACATAACCAAATGAACAAATAATATAATGACAATTTCCCCGCATTGAGCATTGAAATTGTGGACAATACTACGATACAAAACATATACCACGATGACCATAGTGTGTCGATATCATCCTCCTATACAAATATGAGTTCATATTTGGCGATATACTATCCTTCGGCACTGGATCAGTTAAAAAGTGAAACAAGCAATAACAGTTATTGCGGAGAAACTCACGAGCGATCGCAATGAAGAACATGAGAAAGGAGAACTGAGACTTCGCCCAACAAATATAATGCTTGCGTGGGCAATAACAAAGAACTATAAGTGTGAATATATGCATGAAGATTGGATTAGGTGGTATGGACTGCTGGACTCAGGTCGACCCAGGTCACGTTGTCGAACTAGGTTCGATGGCTCTATTAGAGACTGTTGTTCTTGAAATGACATTATTGGGTTAATGGTACAATATGACTAGTTGCGTTCTGTACAGCTGGTCTGTTATGAAACTCTTAATTAGAATTAGAATTAGAAGAAAAGATATTGGGAAAATATGGAAATTAGTAAAGAAAAGTACGACAGTAAGGATTTGAGGAGGCGAAAGGGAAACAAATAACAGTATACACATTCCGATCACTAATAGAGAGATCAACTGATACATTGAAAGACATATAATTGTGCTACATAGGTTAGATCAAGGCACTTGAAACAGTGACATAAGATGCAATGATCAAAATATTGGAGGAAAATGCTGAATTAAAGGGGAAAATATGAACGGATAAAGCAATGAGTGAGACGTGTGTGTTTTGTCACCAGATCTCTTGTCCCTCTATGACGATTTAATAATGCCAGAAGTTAAAGACAGACCGGGATTACGAGTTCACGTTTATAATATAATCAATCTGCGTTATGCCACGATACAGTATTGATAGCTGAAAACAAAAGAGATTAGCAATAGCTGTCAGATATTGTTGTAATAGAGAATGTAGAAATGGGGCTTTTCTTACATTTCAAGAGCATAGAAACAATGGTCATTTCAAAGGACAATGTAACACCAAAATGTTACATTACAATAGAATGGAAAATAAAGAAACTAAAATATTTATGGGCAAACACAACATAATATGGAAAATTCCCGAAAAGGGTTAAGAACCGATAAAATCAAGGACACGCTATATTTCAGAAGGTGTAAAGTATCTTGTGTAATAAATCACTTTCCTTGAATGTCACAAAAAGGACACTGAAATGCAATATGGAACATGCTCTCTTGTATTATGGCAGTGACTCTTGGAATGTGAACGAACAATACAGGAAAAGTTGGAGGCAGTAGTCATGTGGTTTCAGAGTCTCTAGCAACGAGTGTCTGGACGAGGTAATGAAAGTAGAACATTATACACAATTGTACGCTGGCGACATCCTATGTACTTTCTATACGGAAAAGAGAACGTCTTGACGACTGGGAAAAAAATCAGCATTACAAGTTACAAAATTAGACCGAGAGAAAGTATGCTTCATGGTCTAAGACGATTGCACAGGTGAATGTTATTCCAGAATACTAAGGACCGAGATCAACGGAGTGACATGGATACTTACGACATTTAGCTGGGCACGTCATGAAGAAGACGATGATTATGATAAATAATGAAGACGATAACTCGTCAAGTAGAGTGGTGAACATGATCAATATTTTGTCTGTCGTAAAGTGGTCCGTAGAGTCACATTGTATGGAAAAAAAGCAGAATTAAATATTCTTTCCTTCTTCCTTCTTCAGCCTTTAACAGTCCAGGATAACATTCCCTTAACCAACTCAGCTGAACCCGCCAATAAAGACTTGCTCAAGATCGGTTGGCGTTTACAGGTAGAGTTTGCTACCGGATGATTGACCAGCCTCATGGCAACCTGCCGTGGTCGCCTCTT
>JACEFZ010013571.1:142500-222500 GCA_014155875.1 Cepaea nemoralis | reverse complement strand
AATAAATCAGATATTTATCTTACGACAAATAACCGAGAAAAGTTGGGAATATAAAAGAGATCTCCATAACATTTTTGTGGATTTTAAAAAGGCTTATGATAGTGTCCATAGGAATAGTCTATGGAATGCTATGCAGGAATTTGGAATACCAAGGAAGTTAATCAACATGACCAGACTATGCATGGAAGATACTTATAATATAGTAACATATAAAGGCAGGAAATCAGACCCTTTCCAAATAACATCTGGCTTGAAACAGGGTGATGCACTATCGCCGCTCCTTTTCAATCTGGCTCTAGAGAAAGTTGTAAGGAAGGTAAAGGAGGAATGTGATATTGGAGGAACATCCAAACTGCTTGGTTATGCAGATGATATAGATATTATAGGGGAAAATGAACAAAAGACATTGGAAATATTGACTCACTTAAAGGAAAAAGCTCAACAAATGGGGCTGGTTATCAACCAAGATAAGACAGAATGTATGGTAATTTCAAGAGAAGGAATGGCTAAAAACTCTGGCCACATACAAATAGATAATATGACCATTAAAAGAACGGAAACATACAAATACCTGGGTACAATCTTCAACTGCTCCAACATAATAAGGGAAGAAATACAAGCTAGAATCAACTCTGGAAATAAGATATATTATGCACTACAACATCTGCTAAAATCAAATGCGCTATCTCGTAACACCAAGATCACAATATACAAAACACTGATTAGACCAGTTGTGCTGTATGGCTCTGAAACCTGGAGTACAACTAAAGGAGACGAAGCCTTGTTACAAACCTTTGAGAACAAAGTCTTAAGACGCATCTTTGGGCACATTAGGGATACACAAAGTGAAGAGTGGAAAAGAAGAAGCAACAAAGACATTTATGATCTGTTTAAGTCCCCGCTAATCACTGGTATCATGAAAGCTAATAGACTGCAATGGCTGGAGCATATAGAAAGAATGGAAGATAATAGGGAAACAAAACTCGCTTACACTTAAGAAATAAATAACCGTAGACCCCGAAGTAGACTAAGAAGACGGTGGAGAGATAATATACATACAGAACTACAAGCACTTGGAATCATCGACTGGCAAGAGAAGGTCAACCAGAGAGACGATTGGAGACGGCTTGTATCTGCAGCAAAGAACCTCAATGGCTCGGAATGCTGAAGAAGAAGAAGAAGAAGAAGAAGAAGAAGAAGAAGAAGAAGAAGAAGAAGAAGAAGAAGAAGAAGAAGAAGAAGAAGAAGAAGAAGAAGAAGAAGAAGAAGAAGAAGAAGAAGAAGAAGAAGAAGAAGAAGAAGAAGAAGAAGAAGAAGAAGAAGAAGAAGAAGAAGAAGAAGAAGAAGAAGAAGAAGAAGAAGAAGAGGAAGAAGAAGAAGAAGAAGAAGAAGAAGAAGAAGAAGAAGAAGAAGAAGAAGAAGAAGAAGAAGAAGAAGAAGAAGAAGAAGAAGAAGAAGAAGAAGTGGAAGAAGAAGAAGAAGAAGAAGAAGAAGAAGAAGAAGAAGAAGAAGAAGAAGAAGAAGAAGAAGAAGAAGAAGAAAAGAAGAAGAAGAATGCCGACTGCAGTCGACGGAAATGCTTCTACACACCATGCAATCTTGAAAACAAGTTATCAATTCATTCGCTGACTTTTGCTATGCCATGACGTGGGGGATGTCGATAACTATCTCTCTCTCTCTCTGTCTGTCTGTCTCTAGTTCCATGATTTGTTCCAGTTGTTACAATAATTTCAGTTTGTCTCTTCTCACAAATTGACCAAACAAAGGACTGCCTTTTTTTTTTTTTTAACGTTTGTTATATAATTTGTCTTTATGTAATTGTAAAAAGAAAGTTTGAAAACACTAAGAATGAAATAAACAGAATGAATGTCATTGTATTAGAGAAATGGCATGGCCAGGTGCGGTAAGACGTAGTTAGATAAATACATCAGTATTTACTCAAGGGGAAAGGAATGCAAAGCAGAAGTTGGCATAATTTTGAATCAACAGAGTGTAAAAGCAGTTTCAAGATTTTGAACAACCTCAGATAGAGTACTGTTAGTGAAACTCCATGGAAAATCTCTCGATATCCTTAGAATACAGGCACATGCTCCAATATCAGTTGACACAGAAGAAGACATAATAATTTTATAATGAGTTAGAAATTGTTTTGAACCAATGCAAAACTGTTGAAACAGCAGGGATTCACGAGAACTTCGGCGCAAACGTAGGCAGAGAATATCGTCTACTACAAGTAAAGCTCAAGTTCCGAATTCCCCGATAAACAGAATCCAATATCTTGATAACTGCCGCGGGCGATTTGAAAGAAAATAGCTCTGCGATGTTCAGAAAGCATTGGGAAACTACTGATCGTAAAATTCCCTAGTTAATCGCAAACAGCACATGTTCTATGTATGCAAGGTGAGATTAACATTTAAGACTGTAAAAAAGATACGAAAGAAAAACAAGTTAGGTCTTGAATTATTTAAAATAAACAATGACATCACGGAAACGTACAACGTTACGAACGGGTGTGTTCGTGTAACGGTTAGGAAGTTATACTAACAATGATGTGCTTGCGGTTGGAGGTGGTTTCGGTCCTTGCAGTCGACGTTCGCTACGGGAAGGAAAGACTAGCCATTTCCATGCACTCAAGCCTAAACATGTGATGGTTAAAACGCTTCACATACCCACAGCAAATTCCTGGTATTGCACTGCTTTACAATGTTACCGTACAGAAAAGAAATGAACATTTGTTATAATAAAGACTAATAACGAACAATGGGATATGTAAAGCGAGACAATACAATATAAATCAACATACATCACTCATACATAAAACTGTAAAAACTGAACAACACTTCAAATTCTGCAGATGACGGAGGAAAGAGGAGAGAAGGAGAAAGTGCAGGAAGAATATAATGGAATACGACGTGAAGGTAGTTCCTCTCTGTGGTCTAAGAATAGGTCTGTTTCACCTGCATTTATAGGAGAAGAACCTCCTTTCATTTTTGTTGGCTGAATTACTTTTCTATCTGTTTCTTTGACTTGTTTAAGGTTGGTGGGATTTCGCAGCTATATTTTGCTACGGGATTGATTAGTCAGTCTCACGCCAACCTTCTTAAGGCTACTTTTACAACATGCAAAGTAGATTACATTTTTAGTGTTCTGTACTTCTGTCAGGGGTTGCTGTGTCCAAATGCGTATGCAAATGTGGTATTGTGCATAAATTTGAAGAATGGTGAGGAAATATTGAAAACAAAGATAGAGAGAAGACCAGGACTCAGTTCTGGAGGAAAATCAATACACAACAACAATATACAAGAAGACATAACTTTCTGAGCTGAAACAGAACGAGATCCCCACAAGTGGAATAACTCATGTGCAAAAGCTTAGTAATGAAAACAGCTAAGACATACGTATACAGAAAATAAAATCTATAATTATAAGAAAAGATGGTTGTTCCAAGTCAATGTTGAAAATGATAGTGAATGTAAGGCATTTGAACAAGCCATTTGCTTTTCTTGCATATGCCAGTTAGCAACAGATAACGGCTATTATGGGACAGAAATTTAAAAAAATTATTCGGAACTGCCAAAGCTATGCTCAACGACATCGAACAACTTCTCACATCTAAAGTGCTAAGTTATCAATTAAATCCTACGAATGATCAAGTGTTGCATTTACCCAACAATTAATAATGATGTGGAAAGATCGACAATGAATAATTAATGTAAAGGAAAAGCTGAACCATCAAAATATGGTTATATGCATATATTTGAAGAATATCATGACAGGAAAGGAACAACAAAGATACATCTCGGGTTTAGGAAAACCTTTTTTAATAAGATCATGGTCAAACAATTACGATACTTTGGTTATAAAAAGATGCACATCTCCTATGTATATGATTGCTGACGGAAACCATGGAGAGGAAGAACGCAAGAGAAAAACAGCGTTACAATAGGCTGGGCTGCAGGAGGCATACACTAATGCACCATGAAGAAGCAGGGGAACGATTAATGTTTGTAGACTGGGTCACGTCTACTACCAGAAAGAGAATAAATTGACTGAGACAGTGCAGCTTGATTATGTAAATTTTGATGATGACCACATTTCTCCTACCCCGCACCCGAAAACAGATGCAAGATAATTTAAACATATTTGGTGAGAGGTGCACAAACTAACTCAAAATATTATTAGGATGAGTCAAATCTAAAGAGAATAAAGCAGGCCGATTACGAGGGTAAGTTAATAAGTAAGTCACAAATGGCTATAGAAAAATAACGAACTATAATACCAACTTGAAACCTGCTTATTTTTATACATACATTGTCCCTTTATTTCTCAACATAATTTCCACCAACATTGATGCACTTATCCCATCGTTTTATCAGTCCTCCAAACCGGCTGCATAGAACTGCGTGCTTTGTTTTCATTTAGCTGCCATCCCACAGAACAGTGTGACTTACTTATTGACTCGCCCTCGTAACTTTTTTCAACCCAGCTATGCACCGCTTTACGTGATAAACATTTGTCAGCATAAACACTTAAAACCCTCCTTGGCTGGAGAAATTTCGCGAATGACGCCGAAGTTGAATGTGAAGTGAAAACGTGGTTTAGAAAACAGAGCACGCAGTTCTATGCAGCCGGTTTTGGAAGACTGATAAAACAATGGGACCAGTACACCAATATTGGTGGAAATTATGTTGACAAATTAAGGGACAATGTATGTATAAAAATAAACTGGTTTCAAGTTGTTATCATATTTAGTTATTTTTCTACAGCCATTTATGACTTACTTATTAACTTACCCTCGTATAACCAGTTTACCCGTTATGAAATTCCAATTCACGATGTGGAATCCTACATCTATATATCTGGGTATCAACCAGCGGCAGGCTGGCTCTAAAATATTGGCTTACAGGAGATAATTACAAGAAGGGTAATGATATGTTTAACTCATTGTCTAATGTTTAAGAAGACCCACTTTATTATGGGCCAATTTGCGATCGGGCAAGCTGAAAACCGAACTGGCTGCCGCTGGTATCAGTGTAAATAAAACTGAGAGAAATTTTGACATACTTAATATAAGACTACAAAGGAAAACAAGAACTTAAAATATATCTTTGAAATTTCCAGAGCAATCTTAGAATAAGTAACTTGGTCGTTGTATCAATTGCATTGATCATAAAATGGAAGAGAAAAAAACATTTACTAGTAATTGACAAACACGCATTACATGGTGTCTTTTGGGACTAAAATGGCTGAAGAAATGCACCGTTGTGGAGCTCGTGGGGATAACTATAACAATTTCTCGGGAATCAAAGTGTGAGAAAAGATGCTGACGCCGTAAAGGACGTTGATAAAACCATTTAATAACCATAAGAACTCCTTCATCTGAAACTCATACAGCAAATGAAATAAAGTGACATATAAACACACCGAGACTACAAATAGAGACAAAGGTAGCTGTAGTCGATGCTGCTGTTATCTATCCAGCGATGACTAGGCCCTTCTGCCCCATGTCATACTTGCAAGTGCTCATCAGTTAACATGTTTTCCTCTCATCTGGCTCAGTTGTGTTGCTCCATATAATGTTTTCCTCTTATCTGGCTCAGTTGTGTTGTTCCATATAATGTATTCTTCTTATCTTGCTTAGTTGTTGTGTTGTTCGGAATGATATTTTCCTCTTGTCTATCTCAGAAGGTGGTTACAAATGTCTTATATCTATAAGAGGTGGACACTGCAAGAGGCAATGTTCGACAGCTTAGAAAGGATATATATCTCCTGTCTTGTATATTTCTCAGTTCAAGAAACACACGTGACAGAGGGTTATGAGCAGACATGATCACCAACGCCACCCGACATGATTATAAGAAAAGAGAACTGCGTTTATTTACTTTACCAAAGTTTAGAGCTTGTTTGTAAATAAAAGAAAACTGTTTCTTTCTTTCAAACGTACAAGAATGGAAAATTGTTTTGGTTCCTGATTGCAACCGTTCTCGTGATCTGTTTTTCTGATTGATTAGGCCGGATCTTTGCCGCGCCAACTGTACCGTTTGAGGGGAAATATTTCAGCGATATTGTAATACAATTAGCTGGTCACCGAGTAGGAAATCCGAGATGATTGAATTATAGATGAAAATGGCAAGCTTTTTGTAGCGAGCTGGCTGTCGAGTTTTCGGCGTTGAGAGATGGCGGCACGTGGAACACTTTCCTTGAAAGCGCGCCAACAACAGTACTATTCGTAGAGTGGAAGTGTTGCCAGTTGAGAGAAGCAACCTGATAAAACATATGACACGTTGGAGGAAAAGAATTATCATAATGAATGGGTTCTGTAATCAATAAACCATGGAGTAGACAGGGGTAATGGTTGTATGGGCCATAAGGTCAATTTATCACAATAGAACTACAAAATAAAAGCATAATAACACAGGACGAGGACGGACGGACGGCCCGCCCGCCCGACCGAACGCCCGCCCGCCCGCCCGACCGACCGACCGACCGACTGACAGAACGAACAGTCTTTATTTTCAAAGGGTTCAGAATTGGGCACGCAGGCCCGTATGACATTTTGCCTTTCTTCTCCAATTCCTCTCAAACATTATTTCATTCAACATCACTTATGAAGCTAATCTTAGACAACAAAAGAACATTAAGCATTAGTACGCATGAAAAATAATCAATAATACATGACTCACTGAGGCAATGTTTACCATGGGCATGATAAATATCTAAGGAAGCTGTAACGTGCCATACATATGGGAATGTTTATTACTAGTTGTCGTTTGAGATAATTTACCATTATTATTTTAGGGGGGGGGGGGGGGGGAGCATGTAGTCTGTACTGAGTTAGTGTCCAAACAGGTTCCGACTGTATGTATAATAATTAGTGCCGTCTTTGATTACTTATGGAAGATTGTTCAGCAAATGAGTGGCAGAGTATGCTAAGCTTGTTTTATATAAGTCTGTTCTAGGTTTAGGGACGTGAAGTATATTTAGCTGTTCGCTATGTCTTGCGTTATGTTTGAACTATGGCCAAAGGTAGCTTGGAGCATTGTGAAATAGGATTTTGGGAATTAGTTTAGCCTTATTAAAAATTAGGCGTGTGTGGAGTGGTAGTAACTGGAGACGTTTATGTTTGTTAGAATTGTCTGTAAGCTTATCACCATTGATTAAACACACTGCCCTTTTCTGGAGTGAATAAAGGTGTTTTGTTATTGATTTGGAGCATCCATCCCAGATTATAGAGCAATAATCAATATGTTTTTGTATGTGGGAAGTATAGAATATCTCTCTTGTGTTTTCGTTGAGGAAATTTTTAATTTTTGCAAGTTTGTATACTTTTTTGGCTGTTTGTTTAACTAGAGCATGAACATGGTGATTAAAGGTTAGATTTTGATCTATGATTAGACCCAGTGCCTTGTGCTCAGTTACACTTTCCTTAGGCGTGCTACCAATGTGCAGCTGGAGAGTTTTCTAACTATCAGAGTGTGAAGTCTTTGCCTGGTTGCTATTAACATAGATTTTGTTTTAGAAATGTTAATTTGCATGCGGTTTGCATAACTCCAGTTAACTACACTATTTATTTCCTGTTGCAAAGATAATTCTAGCACATTACAATCAATAGCGTTTGTATATACTGTGCAGTCGTCTGCAAATAGATCGCAGGACGACGACAGATATAAGGGAATATAATTTATATATATGGCACATAACAGAGGGCCAAGTATAGACCCCTGGTGTACTCCAACATTAATGGTAATAGCTTGAGTTAAAGATTTATTATGTGATACTACTTATTTTCTGTCTAATAAATATGACTGTATTAATGTTACTATATTAAAGCTTCCTTTCATTGTTTCTAGTTTTTTAATTAGAATAGTATGATCTGTCATATCGAATGCTTTTCTAAAGTCTTTAAACACCGCTCCACATAGAGTATTATTGTTCATATTTTGATGCCAGTTTTCTATTATGTTTGTTTTGCCCGTATGACAAGAATATTTTGCCCGAAATCCTGACTGTCAACTATTAGTTTGTGGCGAACTAAGTTCTCTAGTTTTGTTTTGTGGATGTGCTTTTCTTGCGGTTTCGATAGTGAGGATAATATGGTTATTAGCCTATAGATACTCATGAGGCAATCGGCTAATGAACCAGCTTTTAAATGAGGAAACACTTAAGCGATGTTAAAGGCTGATGGGAAGTGACCTTTGGTGAGACATTAATTATATAGAAAAGTTAGTGACTCGCAGATCACCGGTGCTGCGTACCGAAGGATCTATTTACTAATTCCATTTAGTCCTGATGTGTTGTTGGTTTTTAGGTTACTGAGATGAGTAAATACTTCAGTGGTCGTCATTAGCGGTATGTTGGAGGAAATGTCTCCACAGCATTTGTTCTCACAAAATTATGATAATAAAGATATGTCATGAGACGCATCTGGTATTGCAGCCTTCAGTTGGTTTATGTCGGACTGAAAAAAATCTACTGAATTTATCACATGTAACCTGATTTGATGGTAGTGATTGTGATTATTTGTGTTTTTCAAGGTATTAATTGCTTCCCATATATCTTTTGTGTTGGTTTTATCTATTATTAAGGTCTTAAAATAGTTTGTCTTTTTTTTTAACAGACAGACAGACAGACAGACAGACAGAGACAGACAGACAGACAGACAGACAGACAGACAGGCAGGCAGGCAGGCAGGCAGGCAGGCAGGCAGGCAGGCAGGCAGGCAGGCAGGCAGGCAGGCATCAGGCAGGCAGACCAACCTTTTTCAGTATTCAGATCGTGTCGTATGGATGCATTTGTTCTTTTCTGTATCAAAGATATTCTTAATATCCGTCTATAATATATATTTAACGTTCAACAATTGCTAGTCTCCCTGGCGAAGAGGTTTACGACTTTCTCTGTAATACAGTATATTCACGTGAGGAACACATCTGCGCGAGATTCGGTAGCGGATCGCGTCGCATTGGTTACTACCAAGATATTTCTTCATACTAATATAAATGTCTTTATATATAAATGTTATAGATGGGTATAATAGCATCACATGGCAAATCAGAAGACGAGATAGAAAACAGATGCAATAAGACAAACCAACTCATTGGACAAATGGCACCAATACTAAGGAACAACATGCATCAATAGTTACTAACAAAACACTTTACAACACAATCCTCCTACCAACTCTATGCTGCCACTGCCTAACCTGAACAATGACAGAAAAAGAGAAAAGAAACATCACAACAACAGAAATGAGATTCCTGAGAAGAATATTTAATGTGCCAAAAAGAGAGACAATCAGAAATGGAGAAATCATAACTATACAGCTTATAGTAGCGTTAGATTTTATTAGAAGGCAGCAAGTCAAATGGGTGGGACTTGTATCTACGTTAATAACTAACAATATACCACAAGCAATGATGTACAGACCAGATGGAAGTAGAGGAAGAGGAAATAAGGAATAGAAGAGTCCATGGGAATATCGATACATGAAGCCCTTAACGGGCAATCTCCCTCTGTTTATGCTACACCTTGATACCGCAAGGAACAAGAGGGAAAAGACGAGAAGAAATTAAACGGGTTCAAAGAATATCTTAGATACTGAAAAGAACAAATGCATCCATTCGACAAGATATGAATTTTGAAGAAGATTAACTACTAAAACTGATAAAACAAATAACATTGAAATATTTTGGTCACTTGAAACGTCATGGCCGTTTGAAGAGAAAAGTAATGGAGGGGTATATGCCCGAGAAGAGAAGAAGAGGAAGGCCAAAGGGAAGATGGGGGAAAATTTGGCAGATGATGTCCAGGTGGATGTATCGGACGAGGGACTCTTGCTTATGATCGAGAAGTTTACCGGAAGGTTGTTAAAGGAGCGAGGTTCTGCAAGGTACTGAATGAAAGTATATTAGGCTGAGTCTACAAGTGATCCCAAGTCAGTTTACTTTAAAGTACAAAACCGCCCTGATGCGGATCAAACCCTGTCTATTAGTAGGTCAGGACAGCATCCAGCCACTGGGCTGTCGCTGCTGCCACATACAACACGCACAGAGACAACACACACACACTCACAAAATTGACAAGTGGGGGATCAGAAAATAGTTGTCAATCTTCCAAACAAAACGTATGCACGTGCTGAAACAGACTCAACCACGGGTAACGCCAGCGTGCCTGCTTTGTGCATGTCCGCACAGACTATCGGATATAACCTGTTTGAATGTCCACCTTTTACAGATATCAAGCAATCGTGGCGTCTACTTGAGCTAAATAAGAGAAACGGTGCATATGGAACAACACAATAGTTGATGAATATTTGCACGCATCGCTAGGTGGCATTATGCCCAAACGCGGAAGCATGGGTACCGCTGGATCAATAGCAACAACAACAAAGCAACAATAACAACCCTTTCCGGATGTTGGTTGGTGAGTTGGATGCTTCATTCTTTGGCTAAGAACGGAACGCGAGTGAAAGGAGTGTATACTCCAAGAGTTTGACGTCATAAAGAGTAGACCTTAATGCCTCTGCTCTGGCAAACACATTAGTATACACACTCGAGAGACAAGAGATTAGGCACAGCCTGAGAAATCTTTACGGTGGACCGTGTTGAGAGTGTCGTTTTTCAAGGGGCCTGCAGCATGATTATGATGATGATGATAATGATGATGATGATGATGATGATGATGATGATGATGATGATGATGATGATGATGATGATGATTGTCAACAACCTGAATTTACACAAGCATGCTGGTTCCTTCATTCACACCTCATGATTACAAACCCGTTTTGTGAGAATGGTAGATCAGGAATCACGATTTATTCTACATATAACATAGCTCGCCTCACGAGCATACACAACAGCATTCAATACTCAAATACAATTCTTCACGCTCGCTACGTATAACTATGCCCTCTCTAAACTACACAACTGGCGAAGGTAAACACACAGGTCTTGTCGCTCTAACTGTCGGTCCCGGTCTGCCTGAATTCACCGGTCTAGTCCAGCTACTCGCCCTCTGTTCTCGTGCGGTCAGCCGCACGACGTGTTGGGTCACTTGTCACGTAGTATAGTGGTCCAGTCCTCGTAGCTTCAGCTGTACTACAGTTCAGTCTGTTTACAGGTAATCCCCGTGATTACCGTACTCTGTTCTACCTCTGGAGTTAATCCCGTTATGTCCTAGTCATGTCCTAGCTAAGACACGTGCGTGTCCTGTCTAGGTCTGGTCCTAATACTGGTTTGGAGATATATTTCCTTATACTGTCTTTCTCTCTCTATTCTCTTGTAAAGGTCCTTATTATGTCCTGTCTCTGTCCTTTACTTTCCTCTGTCCTTATCCTACTTCTATCTATCCCTATCCAGCTCCTTGATGATGATGATAATGATGATGATGATGATGATGATGATGATGATGATGATGATGATGATGATGATGATGATGATGATGATGATGATGATGATGATGCATAATTAAAAATGTACAGTAGATACACAAATACTTGGATCCTGTTCGAGTTTCTGGAGTTCGAGCACGGAGCTGAAATTCTTACGATAATCTGAGAAAATCAGAACGTGAATGGATTTTTTCACTGTAAAAGAGAGATGATCCTTGTTTTTCTAAACAATCAAACATTTAATCTGTCTCGATGGTTGAACCAATTACTGTAAATTGCTTATATGTCAAACCAATTAAACGCCACCAAAGATGAAGGGTATGGTTAAGCCATTAATAAGATTACACTCCATTTAGTTACCTTCCTCACAAAATACAGACAATTCTGAAATTTGGATTAATAAAAACAGGTCAACAGGTTGTTTTTTTTTTTACAGCTTTTGATATTAAGGCTTACAGCAGGATACAGATAGTAGGTTGAATATCACAGGAAACACAGGAGCACATTGTTAACTAGTTCAATCACAAATGTTTTTGCAACAGATTCCCACTTTAGCCGCAATGGAAAATGCAAGTTTGTTTTTGTTTTTGTTGCGAAAAGGCATGAAACATCTATCGCGGGATCGTATGTGTCTGTTTACGTGTGTGTGTCTGTGTTTGTGTGCGTGCATATGGGTGTAAAACATATAATGTGCGGTATGTTAGAACAAATAGGCAGAATACTTAGCATGCTCAGACCAAAAAGTTGAAACAGAAGGGGTGGCTCCTTCTAACCCGTCACTCCTTACAAACACATAGACACATTCCATCCATCCATCATGTGCCATGCCGGTAAGCGTGGGCGGTCATGTTCTGCCATCTCACTCGATCACCAGAGTCATGGATCAGCTCCGTGTTTCTGTCTCGACCATGCCACAAGGCCAAGCCATCCAGGTACTTGCTTCTAGGTCTTCCCCTTGGTCTGTTCCCCTCGATCTTACCAGTTGTCACCAAATTCTCCAATTCATTTCTTCTCATAACATGCCCAAAGAATTTTGACTGTCTACGTCTAATTTCTCTAATCAATTTACGATCTTCATTTGTTTCTTGAAGGACTTGTTCATTGGTACACATTACGCGCAACAAATATATATATATATATATATATATATATATATATATATATATATATATATATATATATATATATATATATATATATATATATATATATATATATATATATATAAAAGAGGCTATATGTATGTATGTCCTTTATGCGTTCGCGAAAGGTCCATCCGATTGAGATGAAATTTTCTACACGTCTTCCTCTCATTCCCGTGCTGCCAACTGTCATAGTTTGTTAGTGTAAAAACGGCTACTTACTTAATATTATGTAATATTTCATTTTTCATTATAATTTCTATATAGCAAGGGGACTTAACTCTAGAAAAGTTATTTCAAGGGGTATAACTTTTAATAACATTGCTATATACCTTATAGTCATATTGTTGCATAGTTTTCAAAGATTTATAACCTCTTTGTCTATAGTTATTTACAGGCAGATGAGTTATAATAAATAATGATATAATCTTTAAGGCATTTTCAAAGTTTTCATAAAAATAATGCATAATGCATAACATTTTAACTCATCTTTTTATGCTTAAATAAGTTATCTACAGTCATGTAGGTGATTAAAAACAGTTATTATTAAAAATAATGGATGGTGTGTGGAGGGACATTCTTTTAAGTAACTTTTGTTTTGTTGTATGAATTTAATGAGACGCTCCCCGCCAGGAGCTGGGCGAAGCCACGCCGGGTCAGATAGATATAAAGACCCACCTTTTCGCTGCAGTTATCTACAGGCATATGCGTTACAATCCTCCTACTCCTCCTCTCCCACCTCCTCCTCCTCCTACCCTCTTCCTCCTCCATCCTCCTCCTCCCTCTTCCTCCTCCTTCCTCCTCCTCTTCCTTCCTCCTCCTCCCTCCTCACCCTCCTCCCTCCTCCTAATCACTCCTCCTTCCTCCTCCCTTCTCCTCCTCTCTCCTCCTCCTCCATGCTCCTCCTCTTCCCTCCTCCTCCTCCTCCCTCCTCCCCTCATCCCTCCTTCTCCCTCCTCCTCCTTCTCCTCCCTCTACCTCCCTCCTCCTCCTCCCTCCTCCTCCCTTCTCCCCTCCTCCTCCCTCCTCCTCCCTCTCCTCCTCCCTCCTCCTCCCTCTCCTCCTCCCTCCTCTTCATCCCTCCTCCTCCTTCCTCCTCCTCCTCTCTCCTCCCTCCTCCCTCCTCCTCCTCCCTCTACCTCCTCCCTCCTCCTCCCGCCACATCCCTCCTCCTCCCTCTTCCTCCTCCCCCTCCTCATCCTCCCTCCTCCTCCTCCCCCTCCTTCTCCTCCCTCCTCCCTCCTCTACCATACATCCAATACGGGATCGCGCCGGACACTTTTAGCTACTCCTGAAACTCAAGCCAGACGACATACTCCCGTTACATCAAGTACCAATAGGACAGAAGTGTGCAGACCACTCATAACCACTGCACCTGAAATCCAAGCCAGACGGGACACTACCACAACACCAAGTCCGTTAAATACGTCGTCTTTCACACAGGAGGGTAATAATTACGAAGATATGATTCCTATTCTCCCCAGAAAGGATCCGACTCTCAGCAACAACGACGTGCCAGCACAACCTCCTGTTAGCCACCAACCAGAGGCTCTAGTTGGTAGTCATTACATACCCATGAGACATCATCAGTACCCATTTAATTGTAATCCAGAATGGTTGCACCTCACACGGTATAGCCCAGCTACACTTCGTCAAGCACTTATAATGTCGCTATACCAACAACCAACACAACCTGCTATTTACTAGCAACTTAGCACAAAGCTACACCGGATCTCGGTACAAGAAAGAGCCTCCCCTTAAACGTTTATCTGCATATTTGGTTATAACTGATCTAGTAACGTATTAGGTTATAAGTATTACAAACATTGACTGGTTTTGACTTTATATTAATTGATAGTACTTAGCTGTATAGCTTTTATAATAACTCTAATTGTGTTTTCACGGTGAGTGAGGGGGTCTTCACTGCTCTTCCTTACGGATCTGTGTACGTATTTTTATATATTTACAGAGATATTACTGTTTCTCTGTACTTTAGAGTGTGATTTTGTAATAAGGGACGTAAGTTGTATTCGCTTTGTGTGTGTGTGTTTTGCTTTAAAACTTGTGATTACGCATTGTTGAAATGTCTAATAAGTACGAACACTGGCTCAGGAATAATGGGCTCAGAATCGGGCATGTAAACATATGCCATCTATTAGGGAAGCTGCCCCGAACTATCACTTATACTTAATCAAAATTTTCACATGTTTGGCGTTAGCGAAAGTCGATTAAATGGCAACATCTCAGATGATGACATCGCTATCAGAGGTTTTAAAACCATTAGAAGAGATCCCTATCAGAAACAAGAGACGGGTATTGCAGTTTATATTTCCAACTCGCTTAACGCCCCACCGCAGCTAGACTTTGAAACCTGTGAGATTGAGTGTGTATGGATAGAGGTTAAACTTCAAAATTGCATACCGCTAGTAGTTGGCTATCTTTATCGAAACCCCAGTGCAGGAAATATCTGGTATGAAAAATTCACCACTATGATGGATGTAGTCTTTAGTAAGCTAGGGAAATAATATTGCTAGGTGACTTCAACATAGACGCTAACAAATCAAACAAAACATGGAAAACATAATAGAGTCATATAATTTCCAACAGTTAGTCAAACAAGCCACTAGAATCACTAAATCATCTGCAACACTTATAGATCATATTTATACTACGTGTTCTGATAACATCACAGAATGTAGTGTACCTATCAATGCAATGAGCGATCACTATCCAGTATGTTGCACGTGGGTCGAGAAGGGGCACCAAAACTCCCAAACACAAACATATAAGTATAAAATATAGAAATTACAAAAATTTCAATCGAGACGTCTTCTACACGATTTGGTCAACTCATCTCTGGACTATGTTTACCAGCTTCCTGACCCAGACGATGCTCTGGACCACTGGCTAAAGACCTTTCTAAGTATATTTGATAAACATGTTCCATTTAAGGAAGTTCGTGTTAAACATCACACAAAGCCCCCGTGGATCACACAGGAGGTAGTTGAACTTATGAGAGATCGCGACAGGGCTCACAAAAATAGAGATCTAACTATGTACCGTAGTCTGAGAAACAAAGTTCAATATGTTATTCGAAGGAAAAGAAAAACTATTTAAGAAACATAGTAATAGATAAAACCAACACTAAAGATATATGGAAAGCAATTAATACCTTGACAAACAAACACAAATCATCACAATCATTACCATCAAATCAGGTTACATGTGATCAATTCAGTAGATACTTTCAGTCAGACATAACCAACTGAAGGCTGCAATACCAGATGCGCCTCATGACATATCTTTATTATCATCATTCTTTGAGAACAAATGCTATGGACACATTTCCTCCAACATACCGCTAATGACGACAACTGAAGTATTTACTCATCTCCGTAATCTAAAAAACAATAACTCATCAGGACTAGATGGAATTAGTAGTCGGATCCTTCGCCATGCTGCACCGGCGATCTGCGAGTCACTAACTTTTATATATAATCAATGTATAACAAGAGGTCACTTCCCATCAGCCTTTAAAATCGCTAAAGTGTATCCTCATTTAAAAGCTGGTCCTCTAGACGATCGTCTCATGAGTAATTATAGACCAATTTCCATATTATCCTCATTATCCAAACCGCAAGAAAAGCACATCCACAAAACAACACTAGATCACTTAGTTCGCCATAAACTGATAGTTGACAGTCAGTCAGGATTTCGGCCAAAATATTCTTGCCATACGGCACTAACAAACATGATAGAAAACAGGCATCAAAATATTAACAACAATACTCTATGTGGAGCGGTGTTTATAGACTTTAGGAAAGCATTCGATATGATAGATCATACTATTCTAATTAAAAAACTAGAAACAATGAAAGTAAGTTTTAATATAGTGACATTAATAAAATCATTCTTATTAGACAGAAAGCAAGTAGTATCACACAATAAAGTTTTATCTCAAGCCATTACCATTAATATTGGAGTACCTCAGGGGTCTATTCTTGGCCTCTATTATTTGCCATTTATATAAATGATCTTCCATTAAATCTGTCGTCGTCCTGCGATCTATTTGCTGATGACTGCACAGTATATACGAACGCTGTTGATCGTAATGTGCTAGAATTATCCTTGCAACAGGAAATAAATAGTGTAGTTAACTGGAGTCATGCAAACCGCATGCAAATTAACATTACTAAAACAAAGTCTATGTTAATAGGAACCAGGCAAAGACTTCACACTCTAAACTCGCAGAGAACTCTTTAGCTGCACATTGGCAGCACGCCTGTAGAAAGTGTCACCAAGCACAAGACACTAGGTGTTATCATAGATCAAAATCTAACTTTTAACTCACATGTTCATGCTCTAGTTAAAAAAATAGCCAAAAAAGTATACCAACTTGCCAAAATTAAAAATTTCCTTGACGAAAACACAAGAAAGATATTCTATACTTCTCATATACAAACACATATTGATTACTGCTCCACAGTCTGGGATGGATGCTCCAAATCAATAACAAAACGCCTATATTCACTCCAGAAAAGGGCAGTGCGTTTAATTAATGGTGAAAAGCTTACCGACAATTCTAACCTATATAAACGTCTCCGGTTACTGCCACTCCACAAGCGCCTGCTTTTTAATAAGACCAAACTAATTCACAAAATCCTATTTCAAAATGCTCCAAGCTACCTTTGCCATTGTTTAAATATAACGCTAGACATAGCGAACGACTAAATATACTTCATGTCCCTAAACCTAGGATAGACTTATATAAAACAAGCTTAGCATACTCTGCCGACTCAGTTGTGGAACAATCTTCCACAAGAAATCAAAGACACCACCAATCATGATTCATACATTCGCAACCTGTTTGAACACTACCTTAGTACAGACTACATGCCCCCATAACAAATAACACAAAAAAGACAATAATGGTAACTTATCTCAAACGACAACTAGCCAAAAAACATTCCCTTATGTATGGCACGTTACACCCTCCTTAGGTATTTATAATGCCCATGTTAAACACTGCCTCAGTGAGTCATTTGTTATTGATTATTTTTCATGCGTTTTAATGTTCTTTTGTTGTCAATAGTTGCTTCATAAGTGATGTTGAATGAAAGAATGTATGAGAGGAAATAGAGAAGAAGGGCAGAATGTCAGACGGGCCTGCGTGCCCAATTCTTAACCCTTTGAAAATAAAGACTTATTATTATTATTATTATTATTCTCCCTCCTCCTTCTCCCTTTTCCTCCTCCCTCCTCCTCCCTCCTCCTTCTATCTCTGCCTCCTCCCTCCCTCTCCTCCTCTCTCCTCCTCCTCCCTCCTCCTCCTCCCTCTCCCGCCTCCTCCCTCTCCCTCCTCCTCCCTCTCCTTCTCCCTCTCCCTCCTCCCTCCTCCTCCTCCCTCCTCCTCCTCTCTCTTCCTCCTCTCTCCTCCCCTCCTCCCTCCTCCTCCCTCTTCCTCCTCCCATCCTCCTCCCTCCTCCTCCTAATGCCTCCTCCTTCCTCCCACCTATTCCTCCCTACTCCACCTCCTCCCTCCTCCTCCCTCCTCTTCCCTCCTCCTCCTCTCTCCGCCTATCTCTTCTTCCCTCCTCCTCCTCCCTCCTCCACCTCCCTCTTCCTCCTCCCTCCTCCTACTCCTCCTTTTTCTTCTTCTGCTGCTGCTGCCGCCGCTCCATTTACCCAAGTTAATTGTTGGGGAAGATGTAAAGATCTTTCAAGTGCTCTTTCTAATGCTTTTTGTAAGTTGGTCTTCGTTTATCTAAGGTTGTTCTAAATGCAACCAATAAATGATTAGACAGACAGGCAGACAGACAGACAGAGAGGGAGGGACGGACGGACAGACAGACAGACAGACAGACAGACAGACAGACAGACAGACAGACAGACAGACAGACAGTCGGGAACGGGAACTTATATGACTACTTATATGAATTAAATGAGATGCTCCCCATCAGGGACTGGGCGAAGCCGGGCCGGGTCAGACAGACAGACAGACAGACAGACAGACAGACAGACAGACAGACAGACAGACAGACAGACAGACAGACAGACAGATAGATAGTCGGGAACGGGAACGGGAGCTTATATGACTACTTATATGAATTAAATGAGATGCTCCACACCAGGAGCTGGGCGATGCTGGGCCGGGTCAGACAGACAGACAGACAGACAGACAGACAGACAGACAGACAGACAGACAGACAGACAGACAGACAGTCGGGAACGGGAACGAGACCTTATATAACTACTTATATGAATTAAATGAGATGCTCCCCACCAGGGTCCTGGCGAAGCCGGGCCGGGTCAGCTAGTAATTCATAAATCGAAGGTGTGCAATTTATGCATATCCGGAAATCGTTGTGATTGTTGCTGTATCTTATTTGTCCTAGATAATAAATGTTAGATGTATCATAAAGCCAATTAGCACTCAGTTGTAGGGAACATTCTTTCGCGGAACTTATGGTTCTCGTGTCATTTTCTTGATCGTTAGCGTAATTACAAGTGTCAGGGTTGATATGTTGACGTGTAGATCCTGTGTCAGCCTGCAGTGCAATAGAACAATGCAATGAAATGTCAGTAGTTAAATGCCATCGCTGGCTTTGAAAATTGCCAAAAGACTGTAAATGTTATGGTGTCCTGGCAGCATTCCATGCTTACTTCATGTTTATACAGTCTAGTGTATACCGTCATTCCTTTGCAATATTGCGTATGTGTCTGTGATATATTTATGTGATGTGTGTTTGTGTCTGTTATGTATATTAGAGCATGTGTGGTGTATGTTTGTGGTTGTCTGAATTGTTATATACGTGTAGTTTATGTGTGTCATATATGTTTAAGTGTGTGTTTATCTGTGTGTGCTATATATGTTTTGTGTGTGATGGTATATGTACACCAACATAACGTATACATGGGGCAGTGAGGAACATTTTATGTAATTATTCACTGGCACGGGAACGGAGCATAATGGGGACGACCCTTTGCTGTGATGTTGAAACCGCGACTAATGACTAATAGTTGTAACAATGCTGTGTCAATCAATCAATCAATCATGTGCCATGCCGGAAAGCGTGGGCGATCATGACTCGCCATTTCACTCGATCACCAGTGTCGTGGATCAGCTCAGTGTTCCTGTCTCATCCATGCCATGTGGCCAAGCCATCCAGGTATTTTCCTCTCGGTCTTCCTCTTGGTCTGTTCCCCTCGATCTTGCCAGTTGTCACTAAGTTTTCCAATCCATTTCTTCTCATAACATGTCCACATAATTTTGACTGTCTACGTCTAATTTCTCTAATCAGTTTACGATGTTCATTTGTCTCCTGTAGTACTTGGTCATTGGTTTTTCTGTCTGTCCATGGTATTCTTTGCATTTTCCTCAGAAACCACAGTTCTGCTGCCATCAGATGCTTTTCAGCTTGACTGCTCATTGTCCAAGTTTCACATCCATACAAAAGAACAGGCTCTATGTATCCCCTCAACACTCTTTTTCTCGTTTCAATTGACATCTTTTTATTGGTCAGAATGTTTTTCATCTTGCTAAAGGCTACTTTCGCCATGGCAATTCTTGTTCTAATCTCTTCAAGGCATCTCCCATCAGATGTTATAACTGTTCCAAGATAATTGTACCGATTCACTTGTTGAAGAATATTTCCATTTACTTGTATATTACATTGTGGCACTTCTTCCTTCCTACTGACGACCATAACCTGAGTCTTTTTACAATTTAATTCTAACCCCAGTTGCTCACTGTGTACAACAACCGCATCTACTAATTGTTGCAGGTCCTGCTGTGTGCGAGTGATAATTTACATTGTTACAAATACTGTCTCGACCAGAACGCAAAGAACCTTTTCCACCCCTTAAAACGTATTGGGCGTACCGGACTGACCTTATGTTGTATAGACCAATCGGCACTCGATATCACGCCGTCTGCCTTGGCTTCCCTTTCTCAGACCATTTCCTGGTGCTGATTGTAGGCTGGGTGGGCCCCGATAATTTTGTATAATTCCCTTGTAATTACAGTGTGGTCACTTGAACGTACTGTCGCCGTGAGCGTTGTGCTGAGAAATGTCATTTACGAATTAGTTTTTAGCGGACGCGTGATGGTAGTTGATAGGGGGTAACGCTGATCTTCTTATGAGCACTCTTGGAGGAGAGTTCGATGCTTGCATTCGTCGTTCGCTAACAGAGGAAAAGACTGGTTACCCAATCCTCCATGCATTCATACATACAAAATAAGTTAGTAATCCCGCATACCAGCGTTCGAAACACAGAGCGATTTGGCAACAGATTGCCTTGCGTTGGTTTTTTAATGAAATATTATGGGTACTGGTCGTTCGGAAAGCAATGGTAAACTACTGAACGAAAACTTGCCCAGGATTCACGAACAGCCAAAACATGCTGGAGTTGACCGCTACGTCATGTGAAGGATATACAACTAACCAAATCACAGAACCTCAGCATGTTCTCCTGCATGAGGGCTAGGTTTTTGTGTTAAGATGGTGTCTGCTGCGTTTATATTAAACTTTCTAGTATCTACTTTCATGCTGTCTCTGATGTATACACTCCATTATTCTACGTGTTTCTTGCCATGGGTGAATACTGTTATGTGTTAGACTGCATAGGTTGATAAGCTATACACGCAAGTTGGTATCATAACGCAATTCCTCTGGGTAAATGTTGCAACTTATTCAAAACCGATTAATAGCAACATGATAAAAGCCTGCGATTGAACTCGACAATAAAGACATAAAAGCAAATATTGCATTTTCTTTCAAAATATTGTTATAATGTTATTTAACGCCTCTCTCTCTCTCTCTCTCTCTCTCTCTCTCTCTCTCTCTTTCTCTCTCTCTCTCTCTCTCTCTCTCTCTCTCTCTCCTTCTCGTGCTGTCCTACCATTATATATATATATATATATATATATATATATATATATATATATATATATATATATATATATATATATATATATATATATATATATATATATATAATGGGAATGTTTCATGAAGGAGATTGGAGGTGATAAAACACTGCGAAAATTCTGGAAACTGCACAGGCAAATGCAGAGAAAAGATCGACCTATGACAGTGGGAACAATTTATAGAGATGATGGTGTGCGCGTGACAACAGACAAAGAGAGAGGGGAGGCGTTTCTCCAGAGATTTTTAGAGCAGACCAATCATAATGATGCGGACACCAGAGATGCAGTTAGAGAGGAGTTATCTGGCACCACGAAGAATATGCAGTATGAAGACATCATACGGGTGGAAGATGTTAAACACATTTTGAAAAAGGCAAAAGACACGGCACCAGTGCCCGATGGGGTCAGGTATGGCCACATGAAGGGTTTGAGTGATGCAGACCTGGAGGAGATGACCGACTGCTTTAACCAGAGCATTAGGACAGCATCAGTACAGCAGGATTGGGTGCACAGCTATCTCATCCCTCTCCCAAAACCATTCAAGGATCAGTCAAAGCTCAGCGGCTTTAGGATCATCATCCTTCAAAATACATTTGGGAAGGTGTTAGAGAAGATAGTCGCTGTTAAGCTGCCGGAGTTTTTTGGAAAGGGGGAAGCTTCTTTCAAGAGGCCTGGGGAGCTACAGGCCAGGGAAAGATACCTGGTCAAATGCAGCCACTTTTGCCCTTGATGTTTATGAGGGGTTCCAGAGTAGACAGGAAACGATGGCGGTAGCGCTTGATCTCGAGAATGCGTACAATAGAGTTCGATATGATATTTTGATGACCGCACTGATGGAGAAGGGGGTCAATCCCTGGTTGGTGAACTGGATAGCAGCCGTCCAGCACTCTCGTCGGGTTGCTCTCCGTCTGGGTGCATGGACCTCAGAGCCACAAATTTTAACCCCGGGACTGCCACAGTCTCACCGGTGCTCTTTAATGTGTATACGAGCAAGATTGCAAACCTAGAAGCACCAGGGATTGGAAGAATACTAACATTTTCAGATGGTATTCTTGCATATAGGCAGGGGAGAGATAGGGAGCAAACAGCCCAGGAGTTAAAAGCAACAGTAGATAAAGTGATTGACTGGTGCACAGAAATAAGTGCTGTCATCCACCCGGAAAAGGCGGCTGTTTTGTGGTGCTCTCTGGACAACATGATTGTGAGAGCTGATGTCCCAAGCCTCGCGATGGATGGTAGAAATGTCAGCAGAAAGAACAAACTGAAGTATCTGGGGATCACATTCGACAGGAGTCTATCCTTCAAGGACCATGTGGAGACGGTTGTGACAAGATCTCAAAAGGGACTCAGTGCACTTAAAACTATGGCCGCAATGAACACAGAGCAGAGAATGCTTTTCACACTATACCAGCACTTGATCCTCTCAGTAATTGATTGTGGATTAGGTCTGCTCACTGTCTCAGAGAGTCAGCTGTTGAAGTTAGAGCGCATACAGAACGAAGCTATGCGGGTCATTCTGGGATGCACTAGAGACACCCCAGTAGTGTGTATGCGTTACATCCTTGGTCTGCCGACTGATGCTGGTAGACACAAGGTGATGCAGGCGAAGGCATACCTCAGAGTAGCTGCAGACACAGATCACCCGTTGCATGAGGCGCTGGACGCAGTTAAGGGTCAGCGACTGATAAGAGGGAAATCATGGATGGCCCAGGCGGAGGATACGATCAGACAGGTGTGCCCCTTGGAGAACATTAGGCTTGGAGAGGAGTGGGTCAGAGTGCCAGCGGAGCAGTCAGACTTGTGCAAAGTTATAATCACATTAAGCCTGTAGTGCAGGAAGTGGCCAGCAGGGGCCACGGAAGTGGAAATCCAGCAACTAATTCAGGACAATGCTCACTCGGGTGATGTGATTATCTACACATATGGTTCGGTGTCAAGAGGTGAGAGAAGTGGCTGGGGGTTCATAGCCAAAGCTAATGGCGGTTTGGGGCAGGAGAGCCTGGCATATGATACCACAACATCCAGCTTAAGAATGGGGGTGGAGGCAGTCACTGCGGCTCTCCGCTGGATGGAGAATACGACACACACACACACACACACACACATCGTGATTGTAACTGACTCAGAAAGCATGCTGACGAGGGTGAGGACGGGCAGGCTTCGTGCGGAGTGGCTTGCTTCGCTTCGGAGGTCACGGGTGACAAGCATCGCCTGGATCTTTTCTCCGGGGCATGCCGGTGTGCTGGGAAATGAACAGACGGACAGATTGGCTGGCTCTGCAGAACTTGGTGGAGTATTGATACATGACAAGGCAGACGTGGTTGCGGCCTTGTGGGAGCACGTGCACAACTCGGAGGAGCAAATGGATTACCATGGTCTGGCAAGAATGTGACAGCGAGGAGTGACGGAGGGATCTGGCTGACGCTCGACGCTCTGAGGAAAGGCGAGACGGACTTATAATCAGATTGCTACTGGTACTATTAGTGTTGGAACTGCTGGCTGCTGAGGATGGGGACGGAGCACTTATGGGAATGCCCCGAATGCTGTGATGTCGATTCCTAAATCAATCAATCAATCAATCATATATATATATATATATATTATATATATATATATATATATATATATATATATATATATATATATATATATATATATATATATATACATATATATATATATATATATATATATATATATATATATATAGTCTTTATTGTCTTAATTAACACGTGAAGATGTGATTTTCTCATTGTTTATATTAAATTATGAGTTAAGTGATGTGAATTACTATTGCACATACAGTATATGTATGTACGGAAGAAACGACCCTTTGTACACGATCTAAGGCGTATTTGACATGGTATTATACGTAAATTTCCATAGACACATGAGCACTGCAAGTCTGATGTGGTAAACATTACCCCGGTCACCTTCACGTTCCAAGCCATCTCCCAGCATGCACCTTACACAGGATCCGCCTGAGAACCCAAGCTAATTTTTAAAATTCTCCTGAAAGCTAATTCGAACCCATGACAATCGAGCCGGCAGGTAAACGTCCTGCCATCATGCTACATCCCCCACCCCCCGGGTTGCATATAAAAGGTGCCTTCTACACTGCTAAGACTCATTGGGTATATGAAGATAGACACATATGTTTATAGACCATACGATTATCGGTGAGTGATATGGTCTATACCACTCCGGTGCACGTTAACCCCCCAAGACATATCCTGGGACCAATTTTAGCCTGGTCAGTGTTTTTTTTTTTATTCGAAACCTCCTTGATGAGGATCGAACCTTAGACCTCTACCGCGACTCTTTCAGGGCATTTGTTTTTTTTTATATTGTCCCTTAGCAGTTTGCTGCTATGAGTCTGTGATGTGATAGCTCCATCGCGTTATGTAGTCCTAGAGCAGGGAACGAACGAACAACGAACGAATAAACTTTATTTCAAAAGGTTAAGAATTGGGCACGCAGGCTCCTATGACATTCTGCCCTTCCTCTCTCTTTCCGCTCATAAGTTATTTCATTCAACATCACTTTTGAAGCTAATCTTAGACCCAAAAAAAGAACAATATCCATTTTTATCCAAACGCATCTAAAATAGTCAATAATACATGACTCACTAAAGTAATTTTTAACATAGCCCTTGAGAAAGATGTGTCCTGCCTTTCTCTCAGTGTGACTCGTGATAAGCCCTGACGTACAGACCGCGTCCGACATCACGTTTACCAGTGAGTGGAGTTCGCTACCGGTGTCTCTAGCGCGCCCATCCTTCGTTCATATACTCGATGTTAATTAACAGTTAAGTGGCATGTATTTATACTATAGGGAGAGTCTGTATATTTCGTTTAAAAGATCTCAGGGTCTCCAACATCCTTGTGGTTGATATGATCGGTGTTTATGCAGACCTTGTAGTGTGTTTACCAGACAGGTAAATTGCTGCCAAGAAAACAGACTCCTGACATCGTTCACTGTATTTTGAAAAGATTTGAATTATGCCCCTTGTGTTAGGCTATAGACAAGATGGGATGATAATGATAGTCATTGACAAATGACAGGTCTTTGTTTACTTATGTAAGTCTGTGTTTATGTATATGTCTATGTGCAATAGATTAAACGCTGTTTTAATATTTAATTCTTCTTCTTCTTCTCCCTCCTCTTTCTCTTCTTCTCCTCCACCTCCTTGTTTGTCTTCTTCTACTGTTTCTTTGTTTTACCTCATCTTCTTCTGCTGCTACTAATGCTTCTGTTTCATAATCTTCTTCCTCTTTACTACATGTGTGGGTGTCTGTGTGTCTGCCTGCCTGCCAGGCTGCCTGTCGCATAACATGACAATATGCATTTTTTATGTTAACAACATTCATTTGACAATGTTTTTTTTAAAAATTTTATGTGAATGCAACAATGCGCAATAGATAACTGGTGTACGGATGATGTACGGAAGGGCCGAATGTAAGACAGGGCCTGCGCGCCCAGTTTGTGCGCTCTACCTGTACGGTACTGGGTTCGGCCCCGCTTCATAAAGTGAGTACCGAATCATTTGTATAATTTCTGCGAATTGTCTCTGAAAGGTACCATGTCATGGAAGGACCCAGACTACCCCCACACTATTATACCGTGGGTTGAAATGTCTGAAGGATTAACATCTCACAGACTTGCAGTTTATATATATATATATATATATATATATATATATATATATATATATATATATATATATATATATATGTGTGTGTGTGTGTGTGTGTGTGTGTGTGTGCGCGCGCGCGCAAGGCGCGCGAGGGAAGTCAATAAGTAAGTCACAAATAGATGTTGAAAAATAACTTAATATGATAACAACTTGAAACCAGCTTATTTTTATACATAAATTGTCCCTTTATTTATTTCTCAACATCATTTCCACCAACATTTATGCACATATCCCATCGTTTTATCAGTCCTCCCAAACAGACTGCATAGAACTGCGTGCTCTGTTTTCTAAACCACAATTTCACTTCACATTCAACTTCGGCGCCATTCGCGAAATGTTTCCCGCCAAGGTGGGTTTTCAGTTGACCAAAAAGGTGGAAATCGCTTTGGGCTAAGTCGGGGCTATAAGGCAGATGTTCTAGAACATCCCACCTTAGTCGGTTAATTTTCTCCTGAGTTAATCGAGCCGTACTGTGGTCTGGCATTGTCATGAAGAAGCAACACTCCTCTAGTCAGCAATCCTTGACGTTTTCTTCTAGTTTCATCATGAAGCATCCATAGAACTTCACAGTACGATTCAGAATTCACATTGTCACCTTTCTTCTTGTAATTGGTTAAAAGCACTCATTGACAATCCCAGAACACTGTCAGCATAACCTTCCCTGCTGATGGCGTAACCTTGAATTTTGGGACACAAGGCGAAGAAGGATGTTTCCATTGCATTGAAGCACGCTTTGATTCGGGCTGGTAGTGATGCACCCATGATTCGTCCCAAGTAACAATCCTGTTTAGCATGCCTTCTCCTTCATCTTCGTATTGACAGACCATGATGCAAGGACAGGCCAAATCGGTTCATTTTGTGTTCCTCCTTTAATTGACTGGGTACTCACCTTGAGCACACTTTCTTAAATTTCAATCGATCATGCATTATGCTGTATGCTGAACCATGTGAGCACCCTATTGCAGATGCTACAGAGTCTATCGTTACTTGCCTGTCACATATAATCATCTCCTCCACCCGCTGCACGGATGCTTCTGTTGCAATCTCATCAGGGCGAACAGATCGGATTTCATCAGCAATGTTAGAGCGTCCTTGGGAACATTTTTCTACCAAGCTAAGCACCGCGTTACGGGACAAACATTTGTCAGCATAAACAGGAAGCATTTCCTTATGATTGTCCTCTGCAGGCAGTCCTTTTGCCCACAAAAAACGCACAACAGCATGTTGCTCTTTGGTTGTACACTCCGTTTGTTTATGCGCTGCGCATGCGCATGAGACACCTAGCGCCACCTGACGAACGGGAATATAAAGTTCGATGTTGTTGTCACCTAATGACACATGTAGAAAACACTAACTACATCTACCTGCCATCCCACAGCACTTTGTCTTACTTATTGACTCGCCCTCGTATAATAAGCCATATCCCAACAATGCTTCTCAACCTATGCATTTCTATGGCCAGTCTACATCTGATTTCCTTTGGACAGTCCTCACTGCTTTACACTTTTATATAACTGTCATTGTAAATATTTCCTGCAAATTAAGAAACTGTCAGCACTACAGGTGTACCGGAAATACTATAATTGTTTGCAGACGATAGCTTGCATTCAACACGGATACCTCACTAAGTTGTCCAGTCTCCACCCCTCAGATTACACCATGAGAATTTCCCCACAGTTCACGAACTCAGAGACAAAGGCCGAGATCCACATGCGTTTACACAGTAGAACAGCACGTGCTATAAATATTATTTTGTGAGTAAGTTTTATCACTGTGAAATTCAGCATAGTCGGTGACCTATTCGTTTTGCTATTTGTTTATTTCCAACCAGGTAGAGAATGTTATTTTGAACAAAGTGCATGCGTCCTAATTTGTCGCCCTTTTGCGAGAAGGATAATAGTCCTGTCTACTACCCCAGGGTCTCGGGGATTTAACGTCGTTTCCTAATTTTGTTAACAATCCATATTATCCAAACTGGTAAATCAAACCAGGTCTGCTCGTGTTAGAAATGGGCGCCCTACCTACGCACCACTCAGCCCCTGAACAAAATCATAGTTTTCCCTATGCTAACACTCTCACATATTCTGTCTTTCAATGTAGCCACTTCTGATCTCGTGTAATTTCATATCAGTGAAGAGAAGATATTCTGAGCCAACCATTCAGCGACTGTTCATTCATTTAACTTAGTTTTTGTATTCAACTTTTATTGTCATTGATTGTTGAATACTCTAATTTCAGGTTATTTTATAGCAGTGACGAAACAATTATTCAGATCATTAGAATTGTTACTTAGCTCATTAGTCACGTTTCCTAAGACACGCACTTTCGTGAAGTCAGAAGTTATCATTACGGTATTATTGACTCATCATCAAGTGCCATGCCAGCTGATTAGGCGTCCATGACTCTCCACATATCTCGATCTTTGGTTTTCCGGATCAACTCAGCTGTTGATATTCCTCCACACCACAGTCTTAATCCATCTAGCATTATTTCTCTTGGTCTTCCTCTGCCTCTCTTTCCCTCGATCTTTCCAGTTGTCACGATGTTATACAATGCTTCTCTTCTCATATCATGACGAAAACAAGCTGTTTGCATCTTTTTTATTGTTGCATATTGTGTTCTAGTTTCATTAGCCTCTTTCAGGCAGTCGTTGATAGTTATTTTGGCAGTTCAAGGAATTTGCAACATTCGTCTCAGTAACCACATCTCTGTTGTTTCCAATCTCATCCTAATTTGTTCATTTACATTCCAAGATTCACTTCCATACAGCAAAACAGGTTCTATATAGCAATTCAGCACTCTCTTTCTTACATTCAGTGATAGTGACTTACTGCATACGATATTCTTCACTTTCTTAAATGCAGCTTTTGCTTGCCCAATTTTGCTCTTAATCTCTGTTGTGCATCGTTCATCTGATGTTATAAATGCCCATGGGTATTTAAAACCATCCACTTTGTGAAGAATTTTCTCTTCTGTCTCTATTTCACATTTGGGTATAATGAGTGTTATTGCTCCTCTATTCCCATTAATATTTTCTTGTACTTATTTTGGTTTTATTATAGTTGTCCTCAGTATTCAAGCAATATCTAAACAGATTTTACTATTCGCGATCATGATTTCTTGAGCTTTCTTTACACTTACATGCCAACGGAACAAGTCAACATTGACAAGGACATCTGTTCTCTTTCTTCTATGCCTTTGTGCGCGCATACGCTACTTCGTTGTCTAAATCATCCAGGACTTCCTCATCTCTCAATCTCTCGGGAGATGCGGTAGCGTTGTGGGGAGATGCGTTAGCGTTGTGGGGAGATGCGTTAGCGTTGTGGGGAGATGCGGTAGCATTGTGTGAAGGTGTGGTAGCGTTGTGGGGAGATACGGTAGAGTTGTGGGAAGATGCGGTAGCGTTGTGAGAAGATACGGTAGCGTTGTAGAGATATGCGGTAGTCTTGTGGCAAGACACTCGCCTACAGTCCCGGTGGTCGTGGGTTCGATCCGTGTCGAGGCGGTGTGGATCGACCCAGTCTTAACTGGATATCAAGAATTTCTTGGGAAATAAAGGCTACTGACCACATAACCATCGATAGAGTGCCGTAGCAATGTATGCCCAGTGCGCCTTAAGGCATGTAAAAGAGTCCTTAACTTAGTTTACATTCTATCACACACACACACACACACACACACACACACACACATACATACACATTAATGTATACACATGCAAATACGCATAATGTGGTAGTGTTGAGAACTTACGAGACGTCGAATATACTATTCAGCAATATGAGTTGTGGTGCCTAGTACAATTCCTCGATATCTCGCCATGATTCCGTTTCTTTCTAAATAACCCGCATCAACTATACTCATTGTGCAAGGTCAGTATTATTCCTATACGATTGTACATTGACACTAGAGACTCCGTCAACTGGATGGTGATCTTTTCTCAAGCTAGGACATTAAGCAACATGTCCTCAGGCTTCAAGAAGTAGTGTGAAAGGGCCTTGGTGTTATTTTACTGTGTGGTGGAAGTTTGTGTAATCTATTTGAAGTCAAGGAAACCCTTTAAACGGGAGTTCGTGTAATCTATGTAAAGATACAAGTAGTAAGTATAGTATGTAAAAGACACATCAACAGGCTGTGAAGCTTATTGGGCATATAGTATTATAAATATTTCAGAGCAACTCGGAGTTCGGTGGGTGATGTGGTTAGTATCACGACGGTCGTCGTTAATTCGTTGAACATTTCCAGTGACCCACTTCAGTTTGAGTACCTTTGGAGCCCAGAGCAATTGTTGCAATCCAGGTGAGCGTCTAGCCACTACGCTATCGAGACTCCATAAGGTAAAAGTGACCCACGTAAAATGGTTTTCATGAGATCTTTGCAAAGGTTGACTCATGTTATGTGGAAGCTCGTGTAATCTACATAAAGCTAAGGGTGGTCATGTGGTAGACCCTTGACGTGTGAAGTATTAGTTCTTCACACAATCTATTCCACGGAATAATGAAGTGAGTGAATTGGGTAAAGAATCACAGAAACATCTCATCAGGCATCAACAATTCTTCTTCTACTGCTACTGCCTTTCATCTCCCAGCGAAAGAAAAGGCCCTCAGCCAATTTACACCAAGCGCTTTGTCTCCTTTTTCATGATTGGTTTTATTTTACAGCTAAAGCTTTCTAGTGATGAGGTAGCCGGTCTCCCGCGAACCGCCTACCGTCGTCTCTTACGACACGCATGGTAGGTTACAGTGCTTCTATTCTGTGCTTCCCGTCTACGTTCCCGTTATACACGGGCGTGTTACACGATTAATATACATACACATAATGAGATACACCTTTGATAATATGATGCTATATATTCCCACAACATTGAATCTTCTGAACTTGAAAGATAAAATTGTTAATCTTGGTTTCCACATTTCATTTCAATGTAATAACATTTTTTCTCATTTAAGAAAACTAGATTAGGATGAGTTGTAGTTGATTATATGTTCAAACATGCGCACAATTATGTGTTTATATAAGCAATACTTTTAAAGTACCTGAGGTTTCAAACAGGCTTCTTAAATAGCTCACTGACACCTTCTCTGAACTTGTTACAGTGATCGAGAGCGGGTGTGTGCCGTGCCCAACAAACTAACAACGTACGGAACAGACCACGCAAATAACGTCATCATCATCATTATCTTCATCATCATGTGCAATGCCAACCGGCGTAGGAGTTCATGTCTCTCTACAGATCTCGGTCAGTGGTGTTCAGGATAAATTCTGCTGATGATATTCCTCCCTACCACTGTCTCAGTTCATTCAACATTTTTCTCTTGCTCTGCCTCTGTCTCGTTTTCTACTATTCTTTCCATTCGTAACGATCTTTTTTCCGTGCCTCCGGTTCCCCAGGGATTGGCAATAGCATTATTCCTCTATAACGGTCATACTCTCCACTGGTCCCCTGTCTTTGGTAGCTTCACAAGATATCCTTCTCTCAAGTCTGGTTTAATTTATGTGGTCTCCCATACAACACTCAATCATGTGTGCAGTTAGTATCTAAATCTGTATATGCACCTATGACATGTTTCTATATTGTTGAGATAATTTAACTTGTTTATGAACACACACACACACACACACACACACACACGCACACACACACACACACACGCACACATATTACATGTCTTTTGCAGTACGATGTGATCAACCCTAACCTCATTTCCTTTACTAGGATGCTTTAATTGCAGTCTCATGCAGTTATCATTGCTTTCTGACGGAGAAGTCAACGTTTAAATCCAATAGTCTATGTATAATTCAGTTTGGTTTTCTGTATTGTGATATTGTGATATTCACATTGCTTTATGTGTTCTGTAATAAGGAAGATGGCTTTCTTCTGTGATAGACTGATTCACTGGGCTAAAGGTGATGGATAATTGTCAATTTTTGATTATTACCTCCAAGTCCTTGTGTAACCAAGGCCTCTTCATAACCCGTGTTATCCAATTCTGTCTAGCCATTCAAGTCACCTGTATTGCCATTTCTATAACACTAGTCAACAAATTTTCAAAAGAATTTAATTAAACCATTTCTTATTGATTTTGACATGCTGATTTCAAATATCATAATTAAATTCACCAATTAGCTCAGGTGTTGTTTTAAACGTGAATTTACATTACAATAATATGAATAATGAGTGCTTGTTTAATTATCTGGGGTAAACAGTTAGTCTTTCAACTTTAGCATTATACAAATGGTGGTTACATTCTCATGTAAATGATATTTCAACATAAAATGATTACAAAATGTAAACATTATTTAAAGTTAAAATGTAATGTTTTAAAAAGGCACATTTAAACCGATTCCATCATTATTCAGCCGCTGTTCTAGCTCTTTTTGATTGCTCCTTGTAGTCAGTTGATGAGGTGTCTATTGTCACTGCACTGCTGTAATCAGCAAGCACTGATTGGTTCCAATTGCCTCGTTACCTTGTCTCCATAGAAACATTACTCTAGTGAAATCGTTTACAATGTTCATCATTGATAGCTCCACAGTTTGACGTAAAGAAATCCAGATGGGAATTCAGAAAATGAATTTTCACAGACATGTAATAAGCGGCTTCAGGCGGATCCTATACACAGACAATCTAACATCTTCTGCCAGGAGATTCTAGTGTTGCAATCTGGAGCCCAAAAGCTCCGCCTTTGTCTTTTCATAATGTGGCCAAAAATTATGTCTACTTCTTTCTGATGTTTGTGATAAGATGTCTTTGCGACTTAACTTCCCTCAAACTGTTCGGATTGCTCATTTTGGCTGTCCAATTAATTTCCAGCATTCTTCTATAAACCCACATCTCCAAAGCTTTCATGGAATTTTTTGCCTATTTACTAAGTGCCCAAGATTCGCAGCTGTATGTTAAAATTGGTTTAATGTAACATGCAAGAACTCTTTTTCTAACGCTCTAGTTCAATCACTTATTGCACAAAATATTGTTAATTTGATAGAATATAGTGTCTGCGTGCCCTGTTCTTTTCTTTATCTCTGTGATGCATCTTCCATCTCATGTTATCCATTTGCCTAACTATCTAAATTTCTGTACTTGCCCCAAAATAACGAAATTTATTTTAATTGCACATTTAGGCAAAATATGTTTGTTTGATATTATGATGATTTCTGTCTTTCTATTACTTAAGCTAAGGCCCATTTTGTTTCCACTTTCTGCAACTACTGCATCTATAATTTCCTGTAGTTTATTTTGACTTGCTGTTATCAGGACGGTGTTATCAGCATAACGTAATTTATTTATATTATGTCCACCAACCAGGATCCCTAACATGTTTTCTGTATATCTCATTATAATGCATGTAGTGCTATAGAAACTCCTTCGGCATTTCGTATTCTTATGTTCCCCAATGTGGGTCTACGTTGCTACCCAGGTAGCTGTATGATTCCGTCTCTTGAAGTGAAGTTTCACCAAAGAAGCCGGGTTATCATTTGAGCTTATTTTATGTGATTCTCATTGTTTTTGTTTCTTTTTTTCCCTATGAATTTTTAAACTTAATTGTTGTGACCTCCCATGTAGTGTTTTTAGTTTATCCTGGCACCGATTTCGTGTGTGAGACAGGCGGACAATGTCGGCAGTGAAGACCACGTCAACGAGCGGCTTTGTCAGGGAAGTCAATTGTATTGCAATTCTGGCTGTGCTGGTTGTCTTCTTGTTGTCTTCATTATCCAGTCTATGGTCAGTAAGAGTAACAGAGGTGACAAAAGGCATTCATATCTCACCCTTGTTCTTATTTTCAATGTCTATGTAACTGAGAACTATGCACCTATTGTCTTTTTATGTTGCCATTATCATATTTATGATTTCCTGTGGGATCCCATAATGTCTCATCAATTTCGAAAGAGATTCCTATCAATGTTATCAAAGGTCATTTCATTATCCACATGTCTAATATATATTGGCGAATTCGATTTGATGCTTTGTTCTTTTATTATGCTCAATGTGCCTATCTTGTCAGTGGAAAGCCTACCTGCCCATCCCTTAGTTGTTTAACAGTAGCATAACCTAGCCTCTCCAGAATAATCCTACTTAATATTTTCCCTGGAATAAAAATAACATTATTTTTCAATAATTTTTACATTTCTGTAAGTCTCAGTTCTGTGGCGGCTTCAAATATCCCTCTTCTATATGCTGGTGTGTCTTCAGTTTCTCAGATTCTGCAAAATAATGTATGCAGTAATTGTGTTAGGTGTTTATGTTAGTTTTAACAGTTTCTGCTGGATTACCATCTAGACAGGCAGCTTCCCCATACTTCGGAAATTTGATAGCTTTATTAATGTCTATAGATGGTTTCTCGCAGTTGATATCCAGCTACACTTCTGCACGAATTACACCTGGAGGTTCTTCGACGATTTCTCTGTTCAATCGTTCCTCGAAGTATTCAGCCCATCTATTCAAATGGCCTTTAATATATGTCTATTTCTATTTTTGATCAGTCCATTTGGCTGCTTATACGTGTGTCCTGTTATCTTTGATGTGTTACTGTATAGGTCTCTGAGCTTGCCTTGTCACGCTACTTCTTCTGTGTTTTTGCTAGGTTACCGTATATTGCCTTCCTTTGTCCACTTCACAATTTCTTTATTTACTTCTGTGTGTGTGTTTTGGACCCTCGCTTTCTTAGCACTGATTATGCTATATTTAAATCAGCATGTTTGATTCTGCTTTCTTCTATTTATTAAGGGTTTCTGGATTATCGTTCTATGTAGTCAGTATGAAATTTACTATGGTTAATGGTGTTTCAAGAATATGCCTGACACCGGGCAGACACATGTGTGCGCGCACTCAAACTGAAGAAAGGGTAATATTATTTCACAGCTGGTTTTTATTTACACGAAAGCTGTCATTTCAGATTCCAATCAAATAAGCGAAACCGTGAAACATTTGATTTAGTGTGTGTGTGTGTGTGTGTGTGTGTGTGTGTGTGTGTGTGTGTGTGCGTGTGCGTGTGTGTGTGTGTGTGTGGATGTGTCTCTGTGTCAGTGAGAACGAGAGTGAGGGTGAATAGAGAGGTAGAGAGGAAGGGAAGGAGGGAGAGAGAGGAAGAGAGAGAAGAAATGGAAATAAGAAGAGAGGCGCAGATGATGAAGAATGAAAATGTTTCAAAATGGGGCAAATATTTAATGTTTTCATTGTCATCGAATAGACAAGAATTCATCTTTACACGTAAAGTAGGTAAACTAAGTACTAAAAACATCTGCAGACTTACAGTGTATGCAGTGTCATTAATACACATAAAAACAGTCCATGATTCACAAACAAGGGTAAAAAGTTCACATACAAACAATGAACGTGATATCGAACACTTTTCCAACAGCGCTCATTACATTATCACTGCAGATATGTATCAACTTCGCTAACGCGCTAGCTACATTACTAAGTGGACATAGACAATTATGTTTGTCCACATGTTTCCATTTTCTTCAATTAATGTCTATCGCTGGCTTCCTCTATCATTTCAATCATTAATCTTACTAGATTTTATAATATATTGCGGTGTTTCACGTCATAATTTGTAAGAATATGTTAACTGCTTCCTTCTGGTGGTGTCTGTGATGTTCCCTTGTATCATAGCCTCTGTCGAAATATACAGGCTACTCATGTTGACTGCCCATTATATTTTTCACATTAGTCTTTCAAATCACAATTAATTAACACTTGGTGCAATTTGTTAATCTTCATAAAGTGCAACCTTATGGCATTACTGTATTTAATTTGTTTTCAAATAGTCTGCTTAGTTGTGTAACCATATTTTGCTAGTTAGGCAGTAGGATAGCGGTATGTACTTTAAGTCTCTGAATTGCGGAATCTAATGAATATCGTCAAAATTTTAAATGTATCCACATTAATTAATAGTGTCCTACAGTTCAATATACGTCGATCATTTATTCCGTGCAGGGACTACACAATCGCAACGCAGATGGACCGATCAAGTTATCCGCATGTCAAGTGAGCGACTTCAAAAGAAAAAAAATAAATGCAATGGGGTACATTGGACAAGCGAGCTCACAGTGAACTAATAAATGGATACAAAGGCATATTTAAAGCTTTAATAGACAACGGCGGCAATGACAACGAAAATTAGTAGAACATTTATGCTGAAAGCTCTGTCTTTCTTAGTTAAATCTCTGATGACATGGGACTTTGAAGTGGTTAGAAGCCGAGAACGCTACGCAGAGACAACAGCAGCAGAAGCAAGAACCCAGTTCCGCGATTTGTGATATATTATATCTACGGTATTAGTCCCATATATGTGTGGGCCAATCGGCAATCATTGGGTGATGTGGTCAATGTGACGCTCATTACATGTCCTGATAGCCATTTTAGGCTGGGTCGACATTAGAGACCATGTATGTTTTTATTGTTTTTTTTAAATCTCGATGTGTATTCGAACACGGGACCACAGAGCCGGCAGGTAAGCGTGCTAGCCACTGCCCATTGTCCACTGCGCTATCATGCCTTCCAACACAGAGACTTATCACACGACAAATCTCCCTCTTCTTCTGCTGTTGCTGTTGCTATTTTTTCTTCCTCCACTTGTTCATGCGATTGCTGTCCTTGACTGGAGAAATCATCACTGATAAGAAACAGCAGATGGATAGATGGGTAGAGCACTATATGGATTTGTACTAAAGTGAGACCAAATTAGCGGATGATGCCCTCAACACCATAGAGGCCCTGCCAACTCTTGACCACCTGAACACGCTCCCCACCATAACAGAAGTTAAGTGTGCCATAAATGAACTTGCATCTGGCAAGGCTCCAGGTAAGGATGGGATTCCAATAGAGGTTATCAGGAGTGGGCGAGACACACTCACTCTACAGATCCACCAGCTAATAGAGCTATGCTGGCGAGAAGGACTTTCAAAGACTCAAGCATCATAACATTGTACAAAAACAATGGCTATCGGAGCGACTGTAACAACTATAGGGATATCTCACGTTGGTGTATTGTTGGGAAAATATTTGCCAGAATTGTTCTGCGCAGGCTTCAAGTCATGGGAGATCAAGTCTACCCCGAATCACAGTGTGGCTTCCGATAGAACCTGCCTATCATTGATATGATATTACCATTGCGACAAATGCAAGAGAAATGCCGTGAACAGAATCAGCTACTGTTTATTGCCTTCCTCGATCTCACAAAGGCATTTAATTTGGTCTGTTCAAGGCACTAAAGAAGATTGGCTGCCCACCATCTCTTCTGTCCATTGTGGAATTGTTCCACACAGGCATGAAGGGTATAATCAAGTTTGATGGTGCAACTTCAGAAGAGTTTGAAATCAAGAGTGGAGTTAAGGAATGTTGTGTATTAGCTCCCACCCTCTTTGAATATACTTCTCACTTATACTGAAATATGCCTTTCATGATCAGGATGATGGTATATACATTCACTCACGCTCAGATGATGGCCTCTACAATGCTCAGAGACTGAAAGCCAAGACCAAAATTAGGAGGGTACTGATCAGAGAATTGTTTTTTGCAGATGATGCTGCAATTACGATCCACTCTTAGGTAGAATTACAACGTCTACTATGTGCATTCTCCAATACTTGTTCTGAATTTGATTTAACAATTAACAAAAAGAAGACACAGATTATTTCACAAGGTGCACATGGGGTACAATCAATCTTTATTGACGACGTCGAACTAGAGATAGTAGACCATTTTACATATCTAGGATCAGTGGTAAATAGCACATTATTCCTAGATCAGAAAATCAACATCAGGATCGGTAAGGCGGCAACAACAATGAACAGATTAAGAAAAAGAGTCTGGGAGAACAGGAAGCTTCTAAACCACGTTTTCACTTCACATTCAACTTTGGCGTCATTTGCGAAATGTCTTCCGCCAAGGTAGGTTGTCAGTGTTTATGCTGACAAATGTTTGTCCCGTAAAGCGGTGCATAGCTGGGTAGAAAACGCTACGAGGGCGAGTCAATAAGAAAGTCACACAGTTCTGTGGGATGGCCCGAAAATGAAAACAAGGCACGCAGTTCTATGCTGCCGGTTTGAGAGGACTGATAAAACGATGGGATAAGTGCATTAATGCTGGTGGAAATTATGTTGAGAAATAAAAGGACAATGTGTGTATAAAAATAAACAGGTTTAAAGTTGTTATCATGTGTAGTTAATTTTCTATAGCCATTTGTTATTAACTTACCCTCGTAGATGCAATAAGGCAAACCAACTCATTGGACAAATGGCACCAATACTAAAGAACAAACATGTATCAATAACTACTAAGAAAGCACTTTACAACACAATCTTCCTACCAACTCTATGCTAACCGATGCCAAACCTGGCAATGACAGAAAAAGAGAAAAGAAAAATCACAACAACAGAAATGAGATTCCTGAGAAGAATACTCAATGTATCAAGAAGAGATAAGATCAGAAATGAAGAAATCAGGACTAAAGTGGGGGTTATAGCTGCACTAGATTTTATTAGAAGGCAGCAAGTCAAATGGTTAGGCCATTCAAGTAGGTTACCAACTAACAATATACCACAACAAACAATGATGTACAGACCAGAGGGAAGCAGAGGAAGAGTCCGACCACGTAAACGATGGACGCAGGGAATAATAGACTCCATCGGAATATCGATACATGAAGCCCATAAGCGGGCACTCTCCCGCTGTTTATACTTCACGTCGACACCGCAAGGTACAAGAGGAACATGATGAGGTGAGATGCGATGAGATGAGATTAGATGAGATGAGATGAGATGAGATGAGATCTATCAAATTGGCTAAATAAGAATTATGTCCGCGCACGGTATGGTTGGTTGGTAAAGGTGGATGACAGACCAGGCTAGACATAACACAAAGATCTGATGGTGCCTCGATGTTCACTAGTTTCTCTAAGGAGGTGCTTGTTGTGCCCATTAATTACTCTGCAGTTACACTTTTCATGGTACGTGAAGGCATCTTTAAATACTTCGCTTGTAGTTTACAGCAAATAAACTCAAAAAGAAGGATCCTTGTTCAGCCAACACTATATGGCAAAAGTAATGATATGAGGACGAAATCTTAGAAAGCATAGCTGTTAGCTTTCAAGAAGAGTATTTAGAACATTGTGGACATGGAAGGGAATAAACCGTAAGGTGTAGGCAGATGTAGGTGTTACAAGATCAGAGCCATAAGGAAATGACCAAGGAAATGTATGGTGTATATAAACAGAAGAAGTGCGAAACACTAGTGAAGGGCGCATTGATATGCCTTGGGACATACGGTGCTAGACCCAAATTGTTAGCAAACCAATCGACACTCGCTGTAGTCAGTATCAAGCCGGAATCCTTTACTTCCCAAAACATTTCCTAATACTAATTTTAAGCAGATTCGCCTAGACGCAGGTCAATTTTTAAAATTCTACTCCGCCCAACCTCGACTCTCCCTCTCCTTCATCTTAAGGATCGAACATCTAGGCGAGTATTTATCCTCTACGCCAGCTCAGCTCCCAAACAGAAGAGTGGGTGCCATAGAAACTAGCCTTATCTTTTTGTTAGTAGGTAACAGAAACTGTTATTTGTCCATCAAGAATGATGATGACCATTAATTTCAACCAGTGGGGCTGAAAATATGGAGCCGTGAGTTTTAAGATGGCTGATAAGGTCCTATTTTGGCTCGATATAATCTTTGACAATGTGGACAAACAATGCTTGACGTTCCAGGAGGAGGATCTCCTGCAGTGGTTTACTGTCCAGCCTTTTCTTCACAGCTCTTGCAGTCCTGGTTGCTTCACAAGTGACTGCACCCTTATGTAATGATGTACGCCACAAATTACGGTCTATAAGTCTCCCAGGTGTCAAGAAGAATTCCAAAAGCTTTCAGTGAGATTTTCAGAGTGTCTTTAAAGCGTTTCCTCTGGCCGCCTTGGGAGCGCTTGCCACAACGCAGCTTCGCCTGTAAACAATTCGTTTAGGGAGCCTGTGATCTGGCATGCGAGTCAAGTGACCAGCCCAGCGAATCTGATTTTTCATTAGTAAAGTGTGGATACTGGGCATGGACGCTCTTTTTAGAACTTCAGTGTCTGGGATCTTGTCTTGCCATTTAATCTGCAATAGCTTCCTAAGGCAGACGTGGTTAAGTGGTTTAATTTCCTAACATGTCGCTGATAAACAGTCCATTTTTCACAAGTATATAGCAGTGTGGATAATACAACTGCAATATAGATTTTCAGCTTTGTTTGCAGACTTATTCCATTTCTGTCCCATACATTCTTGTACAGTCTGCCAAAGGCCGCGCTGGCCTTGGAGATTCTTGCATTCACTTCGTCATCAGTTGTGGCAGCTTGTGACACAGTGCTGCCAAGATAGGTGAGTTTGTCCACAACACTTAGTCTATGACCGTTCACCTTTATATTCGGCACGGTGTGATTATTCCCTGGAGCTGGCTTGTGCATACTTACAGTCTTCTTCAAGATGATATTGAGCCCAAAGTTGACACAGGAATATGAGAAAGATGAAACATTGTGTTGCATGTCTGCCTCTAAGTTGGTATATAGAGCGCAATCATCAACAAGCAGCAGTTCTCTGACGGTGTCGCTGTTAGTTTTGGTTTTGGCTTTCAGCCTTCTGAGATTGAAAAACTTTCCATCCATGCGGTATTTGATGTCTATTCCAATGTCATTGTTCTCGAAGGCATTCGTCAGCATAGCTGAAAACAAGAGGTTGAACAGTGTTTGTGCCAGGACACATTCTTACTTCACTCCATTAGTGACAGGAAAGTGTTCAGACAGTTCACCATTTTTCTTTGCTCTTGCCTGCATACCATCATTGGACAAACTTTTGTGGACAGCCATATTTTGCCTTACTCTTCCATAGTCCTTCTCTGTTGGCTGTATCAAAAGCCTTGGTAAGGTTAATGAAAGTGGAGAACATTTCAGAGTCCTGTTCCTGACATTTCTCTTGCAGCGAAAATCATGTCAACAGTTCCTCGTTCTTTTCTGAAGCCACATTGACTCTCAGGAAGAAAACCTTGATTGAGATGTGCCGTCAAGCAATTGAAAAGAATTCAGGCGAGTATCTTCCCCGCGATTGAGAGCAAGGAGATGCCTCGGTGGTTGTCACAGGATTGTCGGTTTCCTTTACGTTTGTAAAGGTGGATTATTGACACGTCCATGAAATCTTGTGGCATGGTCTCGTACACCCATATGTTTGTAAAGACTTGGTGAAGCTGCTCTACTAGGACCGGCCCACCTGCCTTGTATATCTCTGCTGGGATGGAGTCAGGACCAGGCGCCTTTCCACTGGAAAGTTGCTGCATGGTTTTGTTTACCTCCACTATGGTTGGCAGGTCATCAAGTGTATCACTAGTGGGAACTTGAGGAAGGCAGCTGGTGGTTTCATCATCGAGGAAAGAAGTTGCATTTAAGATGTTGCTAAAATGCTCTGCCCAGCGTTGAAGGATTTCTTTCTTATCGGTGACCAATGTTCCCCCATCTGTTCTCAGGAGGGGAACTATGCCTGGTGATGTAGGACCCTAGATCCCTTTCAGTGAGTGGTAGAAGTTTTTCATATCATGTCTGTTAGCAAAGCCTTGAATTTCATCATGTATGTTGCTCAGCCATTAGTTCCGCATGTGCCGATGTTTCTGCAGCACTATTCTCAGAATGTTATTGAAGGCATATTTTTTTTTTAATGTTGACTTCGGTTCATTCAAATAAGCCTTGAGGAAAAGATGTTTCTAGGCCAGCAATTGGTTGATGTCTTCAGAATTTTCATCAAACCAGTCTTTATGCTTTTGGGGGGCTGGACCCAGGATTTCCATAGCAGTGTTATAAATTATGTCCTTTAGGGCTCTCCACTCTGTTTCCGCATCCTGTTTAGCTGCAGCATTTGGCTTGAGGCGGTCTTCCAGCATGTTTTCAAACGACAGCTGCATTTTTTTGCTGGTTAAGCGGGTGATATTTAGTTTTTTTTTTTTTTTTTTTTTGCATTTTTATCCCTTGAAGACGCCGTTGTGGATTGATGTGTATGTTTATTTTCGAGATAATGAGACGATCGTCTGTCCAAGATTCGGCACCACACATGGATTTTGTCACCCGAACGTCTTGTCTGTCACTCCTCCTGACGATGACATAGTCAATGAAGTGCCAGTGTTTCGAGCGAGAGTGCATCCATGATGACCTATTTCTCGTGAGAAACGGAAAATTGTGTTGGTGATCAGTAGATCGTATTTGGCACAGGTCTGAAGGAGGAGGAGTCCATTGCTGTTACAATTTCAGACTCCGTACTTTCCAATGATGCTACTCCAAGGGGCGGTGTCCTTGCCTACTCTGGCATTGAAGTCCCCAAGAAGTATAAGTTTGTATCCTTTGGGAACAGATGTGTTAATACGTTGTGCAGGTCTTCATAGAACTTGTTTTTGACGTCATCTTCATTTGTCATAGTTGGTGCTTAGACACTCACGATGGTTGCATGCTTCTTTCCTTTCAGTAGGGGTAACTTAATAGTCATAAGCCTGTCATTTATAGCCTTCGGAAATTCAGCTAGTTTGTCAACCAGGGCCGACTTAATGGCAAATCCCACACCGGATTGGCGTCTTTCCTCACTTTTCCTTCCACTCCAGAAGAATGTGTAGACGACACTTACTTCACAGATTTTGCCTTCTTCTGCAAGTCGTGTCTCGCTCAAGGCTGCAATGTCTATATTGTACCTGCCCAGCTCTCTCCCAGTCAGTGCTGTTCGTCTCTCTGGGCCCGACGCGCCGTCTCTGTCAAGTAGGGTGTGTGCATGCCAAGTTCCGATTGTCAAGGGAATATGGTTAGCTCTTTTAGCTTTATCTGTTTTTACTTTGTTTATACGTCGACCGCAGTATAGGGTGCCTACCAACCGCATCTAGCTGGTTAGGTAATGATGGAGCAGACAATGTTTAGGGCACCTTTTCTAGCCCCTTCCTCGTGTTTTGGAGTTGAGCAGTGCTTTCCTATAGAGGGCTGCTCAGTCACTCAGGGGGCTGCCGAATCCCACTGCTGCTCCGATCAGTAGAAGACGACCATATGGCTTGAGCCGCCTACGACTACGACTGCCACGTACCCACGCCTGCCGCTTCGCCGCTCGCCCATCGCCACAGGGCTTGAAGGTGATATATGAAGTTTGATGAAGAATGACTTGCGCGATGAATTGGATTAAAGTGAGGAAGAGTTGCGTAATTCGTCGACTTCACTCTCTAGCTTGAGTCCATCTGAGTCCAGTGGCAAGACAAGTCAAGACGGCTGGAGACGAATACAGGTGCAGTGGATGACCAAGGAGCTCTATGTGCCTTGCCGTGCTCATTACGTTCCACAACGTTTTGCAGGTAAACGCAGTCTTACCCGTTAAATCATCAGTGATTTCATCCGTGCAGTCTGCCGAATCCTGTCTTCACATGCTGGGTAGGCATACGCTAGTTCATCGCTTGGTTTGACACCAAATCGGCTACTCACGCCAGCCTCTCTCAGATTTTGCCCGGAGGGTGGCCGCTGTCGCATGCTGACAGCTACTAGGAGCCACAGGCGTGAGCTGGATGTCAGGCTTGGACCAGTGCGGGATGGGTCCTGAAGAGGACATGAGAGCTATTCTTACCAAAGGTACTACCAATGCCTGACGCCCCGTACCCCCAGGTAATAGAAGCAATGAAAGATAGAGATACATGTATGTAGACAGCTTAAAACAGCAGGGAACAATAATATTAATATTTTATATGAATATAACTAACAATATTATTAATATTTTAACAAATAATAAAATAATAGACAACAATGAGGATTGGTGAGTCATAATCGTTAATGCATGATTCAGACCAGTCGTATGAAGAAGATGCATGACAAAATACTGGTCCTCTTGGAGTCTTCTTCTCATCTGTTAAGTTTCTGTTCTTTGAGAGCATTTTCTTTGGTTTCTCTTTCAGAGTTCCAATGGGCGTTTTAACGAAGCTTAACATGTAATGAGCGCTGTCGGGCCAGGGTGCCATGCCTGGGCTCGCCGCCTGCTAAAGTGAGGGAAAGAAAGGTCATCCGTTACTGGTTGTATTCAGACTTAAAACATGTCCTGGCCCTCTCACATCACAGCCCCATGGTACGAAACTACGTCAGGACACATGTTTTAGAGTTCCGGTGTTTTAGATATCTCTCTCATGATTTGTTTTAGATATCTCTTTCATAATTTGTTTTAAATATCTCTCCCATAATTTGTTTTAGATATCTCTCTCTTGATTTGCAAGATGGTGAATAAAAAAGAGTCAGAACATTTGACAGTAACTTACTTTTCAAAGTAAACATGTTTATCGTGACAATCATACGCAAATCCACAAATACACTCACCAAAGGAGAAGCACTGATAAACAAATAAAACAAAACCTTGCATACGGAAATTAATACACAACTCATTCATGCAATACTCACAAAATATTGAGGAGAATAGAATCCCAAAGACAGGGGTAGGAAACTTTATGTTGCTCATTATATTCAAGTCTCACGTCCTTGAAGGTTGCTGGAGTATGAACCACATCTGAACAATTCCTGTCTTCACCGTGTGCTCTACATACTGTAAATGTCTCACCAGCTGGCAACGCACAGTAAAACTTAACTGCCGTTAGTTAACGGAATCTGGAATATAATAATCCGTCTTCACCAGTCTAAACACTCATCTGGTTAAGGAGATGTTTACACAAAAATTATATACTTATTTTTACACATGAAACAAGCAAACTTGTATCTACATTGTAAATTAAAATGCTGAGTACATGGAAGTATAACCGCTGAGTGAACTAAAAAAGACTGTTAGATTCATACAAGAGACAACATTGCAGTTATAAACATATTTCAGGCGAACGAAAGAAGAAGAAGAGGAAATGGAAGTATAAGCTACCGGTGTAATATTTAAAAAATCACGTCTGGGGTATCGATTTGTGTATAAAATATGGGTATAGCACCAAATGCGCAATGCATCTTAGAGGGTTTAAGTGTGAATAACTAAACCTCCTATATACGTTTTAAGCAAAGGTTCTATTACGTTGTGATAACGTCCACGTTAAAATGGTGATAAGGTCCACGTTAAAATAGTGATAAGTTCCACATTAAAACAATAAGGTCCAAGTTATAGGTCACATCGTTACACACGTTTAACAAACGATACATTCTTTGTTCTATATTAGTATGTGTATATTAATAAGAGGATTCACGTTTTATAAAGTAAAATATTGCACACATCACATGTATGGTGCAACAATATTAAGCATTTGTTACTGCGTTAGTACTGCATAATCTCGCACGTTAGTACTGCATAATCTAGCACATGTCTATATATTTTGTTACATATGTCATTACATTAATACTACATAATCTCGCACTTATCGCCAAAGTAAAGTTACATCATCTTGCACATGTCTCCACATTATTGTTACATTGTCTTGTACATTGTCACTGCGTTAGTACTACAGTATTTCTCGCATGTCACTGTCATGATTTCACTGTGTATCCACCAGATAATGACAATACAGACGGTCATATTCATGGCCTGTGTGCAAAGCTACATTTGTTTTTTAACCGGGACAGAAAAACAAAGTCGGGATGTACATCTGCAGTTGTTTACCAGTTAGATCAAGGACACCGCTAAGTCGCCAACATCAAACAAGGAAATCTTCTTTGACAATCCCCACAAGACGGGAAATTGTAGGCATATGTTGAGAAAAAGGGGGAAGCGACTTGTGCATGGATTGTCCAAAAGGGGGAGATAATCTACTATTGTGACATTGATGAAACCCTAGGGAAAGAATTTATTCAGAAATGGATAATCTGCCCTTGAACCACCTTTGTTAACATCAAAAGAACGTCACGTGGCCACTCAAGGCTGTTGGGTAAAAACATGCTTTGTTTACAAGTAGTGTAACTCTGAGGATTGACTTGCACGGACGTGTTTGTCACTGCAGTGGATTTAAAAAAAATATCTACCGTGTGCGGAAATTAATTAGATTTAATTGTACACGTGCCTGTTATGGCGAAATGTGGATATGATTTCGAAGACACTGTTGTGTTGTGCTTAAGGTATTGTAGAGAGTATATTTAGGCCTAGTTAATATAAGCAGTAGCCTCGGTAAAACTTGCTAGAGTAATGAATAGAATTAGCTCTGCTAGTGAGAATTGTGTAGTGGGGTGATATTGGGGAAATTGGGGATGGGGAGAATGTACAATGATGGGATCTTCTAGTGATGTCTGCTAGGGGTCTACACTTTACATTTTGCTCTGTCCTGATCTTAACCCACTGCAGACCGGAGTGAAGAACTCCTATGCCCATGACAGAGAATGTTCACTGTCATGTATCTGAGTGAGGCGGACACCCCCCCCCCCCATCCAATGGAGGTCAGGGACAGTTGCTATCACCCAATGTGTTGTTCTCTCGTTGGCAGGTTCCTTTAGGTCACTCAAGTCACTGAGAATGGAGACCTTGGTGCAGGCAGTTGGTCAACATCTTTTGCACTTAGCCCATGATAGAAAGGGTTTACGGGAACAAGCATAAGAGGGATTATCAAACGTCACACATTAACAGAAGACCAGAAATTGTTTTCTCCGCACCATTTTGGAGGAAGACCAATCGTCAAATTAATGTTTCAAACATCACTTGGGAACAGAATAGTAAAAGTGAATTTCTTTTACACCACCTGGGAACAGCCCAGTGGCAGTATGTTTTACACGACAGGTGAACAAAACAAAGAGATACAGTTATTCCCCATCACATGGGAATAAATCAGTATAAACTTATTAGGAAGTTAGTATAACAATGGTCTTGTGAACAGTAGACACTTGAGACAGGAAGTACATTTATTTCAAAGAACAGTATGTTCGTGTCCTCACTAGACAAGGGTGTTATAAGTATAGGAACAAATTAGACCTATATTAACTGTGTGATCCAGACAGGATTTAGGGTCGGACTGTGACTAGTTCTTTTGAGTGATCAAACAGCCACCGGTGGAAATCTACATCTAGCAGGATGGACACATACCTGGGTGAGGTCTTCGTGGACTGAATGAAGATGTGGTGTGATCCTTTCTGGGATGATCGGGCTGGGCTCTTCAGCTACCTGGTCTAAGTCTGCACCCACTAGAATATTCGACACACATTCTACACATTACTAACACACACTTTTCACACTTATACTCTTTGCTTAATAAATTATTTTGTATTTATTTGTTAAAGCTAGAGTTGTGGAGTATGTTATGTTGGGGAGGAGTGAGAGGGGGCATGATCTAAGGGTGAGTGAGAGTAAGAAAAAGGGGTTTGCAGACCGACGGAGTTTTGTGGACGGAGTCTGGTGGTTTCTCTAAGACAACAATATTGGGGTAATAAAAATGTGGTGTGGATTCCCATCACTCCAAGGACGACACTAAAGTAAGTAAGAAAGACTTACGACATTTATTGGGGGCTCGTAAACGTGATCTTTGGACAGCGGGATCTCTTGTAAGCGGGATCTCTTGTAAGCGGGATCCTTTGACAGTGGGATCTCCTGACAACGGGGTCTTTTGACACGGGATCTTTACTAAGAGGACGGTGATATTGTTGGAGAGAGAATCCAGCTAGAGTGAATGTGGATAGGGGTTAGGATACATATCTTACCTGTTCACACCTCACACGTCTGCATAGGTCTGTGGTCCTGATTCTTCTCTTGTCACTGAGTGATTGTGTTGTGTGTGGTCTTAATTATTAGATTAACAGTGATTGTTCATTATATATATATTCCTCTTGGAGATAATCTGCACCCTAACTGCTGACTTACCTGTCTGAAAAATGGCCACTCCTAAATTAACTGGGGCAGAACTAAGGGCAAAGGGGGAAGGAATGGGTTTGTCTGTTTCAGCTTTAACGGATTACATACAGGAAGTGGAGAGAGAGTATCGTCAAGCAGAAAGAGACGATCGGAAGGCCGAATTGGAATTGAGGAAGATGGAGTTAGAAACTAAGAGGATAGAAGCTGAGCAAGCCACTAGAAGGATGGAACTTGAAGCTGAGCAGGCAGCTAAGAAATTAGAAGCTGAGCAAGCAGCTAGGAAACTGGAAGCTGAGCAAGCAGCTAGGAAACTGGAAGCTGAGCAAGCAGCTAGGAACTGGAAGCTCAGCAAGCAGCTAGGAAACTGGAAGCTGAACAAGAAGCTCAGAAAAGGGAGCACGAGTACAGGATGCGGGAACTCGAGCTCAAGAGTCAATCTAATGGGGAAACTGAGGGAGCAGTTGGAGGTTCCTCAGTCCCAGGCTCAACACCAGTAGGTGGACAGGGGTACCAGGCTATGAAGTTTCCTTTGGCGGTCTACGAGGAGGACAAAGAGAAGATTGACCAATACCTTCAACGCTTCGAGGCTATGTCAGTTGCTATGGGTCTGGAGCGTAACAAATGGAATCTTAAGCTATCCCAGGGATTACGCGGGACGGGATACGAGGTTTATACTCGCCTGCCACCAGGACATGAGAACAATTATGATGAGTTAAAGACGGCTCTGCTGAAACGATTCGAGGTTACGTCACATACCTACCGGAAAAAATTTCGAGCAGCGAAACGAGAACCGGGGGAGTTGTTTGCCGCCTACAGTTTGCGTCTTAAATCTTATCTCCATAAGTGGATGGATTTGGCTGGGTTCGCACATGACTATGAGAGTCTGGAAGAACTCATGGTGGTCGACCAGCTGAAGAAGCAAATGTCAAAACCTCTCAGGACATTCCTGGGAGAACAAGGAGCGGAACGTATTGACCTCGTGACAAAATTAGCAGAACGGTTCGTAGAGGTACATGGGGAGGCCGGGGAAAACCTTCCCACCAACACCAAAAGTCAGGAGAAACATGACAAGAAGAAAGCCAAAAGCTCTGGAACAAAAAAGGGGGAACCTTATGTGCAAAAATCAGAGGATAGTTCAGAGAAGACGAAGGAGGGAAGCAAGAGCTCTTCGAGCTCTACACCAAAACGACCGTGGTCGGAGAAGTGGTGTTCAATTTGTAAGTCACCCACTCACAATACGAGGGACTGCAAATCGAAGGCTAAGAGCCCTCACTTCGCAGCATGTCAAGTGACTTCCAAGGAGGTTGTCACGGAGAATGCCAAGGTCAGCAAGATAGCTCACCATCAGGAGAGCTCACTCAAGTCCGGCACAAGAAAATCTAGGACAGAGAAATGGTGCAACCAATACAAGTCAAACACGCACAATGCTATTGACTGCAAGAGAAAGTCAGGAGAATCTAAATTCATCGTGTGCCCCGGGAGACCTAAGGTGGAGCCCACTGAACAGGTCGAGGCCGACGAAGAAACTCCAGACCAGGAAAAACCACCTGTAGTGGAATTGGTAGAGGTTAACGGTCGTCAAGTGGAGTGTTTGTACGACACAGGACTGGACGGGGAGGCCGTGATTTCTGCGGATCTGGTACACCCAGAACAATTCACAGGTGAGACCATGGAAATACAGCCTGCACAGAAGAGTGCTGTGGCCATGAAGTTGCCCATTGCTAACGTGGAGATTCGGTCAAAATATGTCACCGGCACAATCAAGGCTGCTGTATTGACCGATCCCATTTTCCCAGTAATCCTAGGTTGCCGGTATGTCTTTCTGGGAATGCCCAGGGAGCCAATCCATATGGGAGCAATACAGACTCGCTCTCAGACGAGAACGGAAGAGGCAGACGCAATTGTGACTAACCCAATGCCGGGGGAGCTACGAACTGCCCAGAGTGAGGATGATACTTTAGGTCCTTGCTACAAAAAGCTGCAGAAAAGTGCTGATCCACCAGGACGGGGGCAGTACTACATGAAGAATAGGATACTCTACAGGAGAGCAGGAAGGGGAGACAACCTATACGGTCAGTTGGTCGTCCCAAAAGCTCACCGGTCCCAGATTCTTCATATGGGGCATACCATCTCCTTTAGTGGACATATGGGTATTGCCGCCACCATGCAGCGGATTTCCTGCCACTACTATTGGCCGGGAATGACAGAGGATGTGCGTCGGTATGTGAAGTCATGCCCTGAGTGCCAGAGGGTGGCACCGAAACACTGGACAGCACCGGTGGTCCTGGGTGAGATGCCCATCATGAACTCTCCTTTCGAGAGGGTAGCCATCGATATCGTGGGTCCACTTCCTAGGACTAGGAAGAGGAACATGTATATACTCACAATGGTGGATTGCTGTACAATGTGGGGTGAAGCCATACCGTTGACCACGATTGACTCGAAACGAGTGGCGGATGCACTGATGGAGGCCTTTACAAGATTAGGCTTCCCAGATCAAATTCGGACGGACAATGGGTCCCAGTTTTGTGGAAAACTCATGGAGGAGGTATTTAGAGTGTTTCACTCTAACCACATACATACCAGCCCTTACCATCCTCAAGCCAATGGACAAGTAGAGCGTTTCAACGGCACGTTGATGACAATGCTCAGGAAACTAGCGCAGGAAAAACCTGATAGGTGGGATGAATATATCCCTGCAGCACTCTTTGCCTATCGGGAAGTTCCTCATGGCTCAACAGGACTACCACCCGCTACGTTGCTGTTTGGTCGTCCAATCAAAGGACCGTTGGAAGCCATGTTGAGGAGTTGGACTGAAGAGGGGACGTCAGAAGAAGTAATCTCATCCTATCAATACGTGGAGGAACTGAAAGAAAAACTCCACAAAGGATGGACTCTGGCAAATCAAAACTTGAAAAAGGCCAGGAAAAGACATGCGGCTTACTACAACCGTAGGTCTAAAGACAGATCTCTAGAGGTGGGAGACAAAGTTTTGTTGCTACTCCCAACGGGAAACAACAAACTGGAGATAGGTTGGCAAGGACCATTTCCCGTGGAAAGGGTAATATCCAGAACCAACTATCAGATCCGGATCCGGGGAAAGTCGAAGATTTTCCATATCAATCTCTTGCGGAAATACGAAGAGAGACCCGGAGAAAAAGCAGCTCACCTCATGGCAATGGCAGTTGCAGTGGAGACAGAAGTGGGAACCAGCGAGGGCAGGGAATATCCCCTGGTACACCAGGAAACCTACAAGGATGTGCAGGTGAACCCTGATCTGACCTCCCAGGAGAGGGAGAAGATAACCCAGGTTCTCAGGTCTCATAAGGAGATACTGACTGATAAACCAGGACGAACGAGGTTGGTGGAGTTCGAGATGACGTTGACTACACAGGAGCCTGTTCGCCAGAAGGTTTACCCAGTGCCCTTCTCTAAAGAAAAGGCCCTGGAGGAGGAAATACAAAAACTGCTGGAGGATGACGTGATTGCACCATCCACATCCCCATACAATGCGGGGGTAGTTTTGTTACGGAAACCAAGTGGAGAACACCGGTTGTGTATAGACTACCGACTTCTGAACAGTCATACACAATTTCAGGTGGAACCTTTGCCGAATCCAACGCAGTTATTCGCTAGGCTCCATAAGGCTCGGTACTTTTCAAAGGTGGATCTGAGTCGGGGGTACTATCAAATACCAGTCAAACCGGAGATTCGACCACTGCTGGCCTTCAGTACACCCAGTGGACACTACGAATTCAAGGTCATGCCCTTTGGTCTCAGCAACGCACCTAGTGTGTTTACACGTATGATGAGGACTTTACTAGATCCTTTACAGGATCCGGCCATCATCTCCTTCATGGATGATATTCTGATTTCCAGTGGCAGCTTGGATGACCATTTGCAATCCTTGGAGAGAGTGTTTAATAGACTCAAGGAAGCAGGGCTTACCGCTCGTCCAACCAAGTGCATGATTGGTTACCAGACTCTGGAATTTCTAGGTCACACCATCACTCCAGGACACATTGTCCCAGAAGAGAAGAACCTAGAGAAAATCAGAAATGCCCCAAGGCCAAAAACGAAGAAGGACGTGCGATCTTTTCTCTCGTTGTGTGGATTCTACCAGAAATTTATCCCACATTTCACTGAACTGGGAGCTCCATTGACGGAAACCTTGAAAAAGGGATTCCCGAACCAAATCATTTGGACACCAGAATGTGAGACTGCCTATAGTCAGTTAAAGGAGGCCTTGGTCAGTAAACCTGTATTACAGCTCCCGGACCTTTCCAAACCATTTGTGTTGAGAACGGATGCAAGTGGGATTGGGATTGGGGCAGCGTTGTTACAGGAAGGGAAAGACGATGCTTCGGTTTTGAAACCTGTGGCATACGCAAGCAAGAAACTACTCCAGGCTGAGAGGAATTATTCGACCGTCGAGAGAGAATGTTTGTCTCTCGTATGGGCCGTGCAAAAATTCCAGCCCTATTTGTATGGAGTTAAGTTTCGGGTCCAGTCAGATCATCAGCCCCTGATGTTCCTGGCTACTTCTCAGAAGCTCAACGCCCGTTTGATGCGGTGGTCGTTGTTACTTCAACCCTACAATTTCACAGTTGAGTATATTCCTGGGAAGGAAAATGTTGGAGCGGACTTCTTATCAAGACACCCAGCTCCTGAAGAAGAGGAATGAATCATCTGGATTGAATTCACAGTGGAGAAGAGTGAGATGGACTACTCTCTTAAGAGGGGGCCTATGTCATGATTTCACTGTGTATCCACCAGATAATGACAATACAGACGGTCATATTCATGGCCTGTGTGCAAAGCTACATTTGTTTTTTAACCGGGACAGAAAAACAAAGTCGGGATGTACATCTGCAGTTGTTTACCAGTTAGATCAATGACACCGCTAAGTCGCCAACATCAAACAAGGAAATCTTCTTTGACAATCCCCACAAGACGGGAAATTGTAGGCATATGTTGAGAAAAAGGGGGAAGCGACTTGTGCATGGATTGTCCAAAAGGGGGAGATAATCTACTATTGTGACATTGATGAAACCCTAGGGAAAGAATTTATTCAGAAATGGATAATCTGCCCTTGAACCACCTTTGTTAACATCAAAAGAACGTCACGTGGCCACTCAAGGCTGTTGGGTAAAAACATGCTTTGTTTACAAGTAGTGTAACTCTGAGGATTGACTTGCACGGACGTGTTTGTCACTGCAGTGGATTTAAAAAAAATATCTACCGTGTGCGGAAATTAATTAGATTTAATTGTACACGTGCCTGTTATGGCGAAATGTGGATATGATTTCGAAGACACTGTTGTGTTGTGCTTAAGGTATTGTAGAGAGTATATTTAGGCCTAGTTAATATAAGCAGTAGCCTCGGTAAACTTGCTAGAGTAATGAATAGAATTAGCTCTGCTAGTGAGAATTGTGTAGTGGGGTGATATTGGGGAAATTGGGGATGGGGAGAATGTACAATGATGGGATCTTCTAGTGATGTCTGCTAGGGGTCTACACTTTACATTTTGCTCTGTCCTGATCTTAACCCACTGCAGACCGGAGTGAAGAACTCCTATGCCCATGACAGAGAATGTTCACTGTCATGTATCTGAGTGAGGCGGACACCCCCCCCCCATCCAATGGAGGTCAGGGACAGTTGCTATCACCCAATGTGTTGTTCTCTCGTTGGCAGGTTCCTTTAGGTCACTCAAGTCACTGAGAATGGAGACCTTGGTGCAGGCAGTTGGTCAACATCTTTTGCACTTAGCCCATGATAGAAAGGGTTTACGGGAACAAGCATAAGAGGATTATCAAACGTCACACATTAACAGAAGACCAGAAATTGTTTTCTCCGCACCATTTGGAGGAAGACCAATCGTCAAATTAATGTTTCAAACATCACTTGGAACAGAATAGTAAAAAGTGAATTTCTTTTACACCACCTGGGAACAGCCCAGTGGCAGTATGTTTTACACGACAGGTGAACAAAACAAAGAGATACAGTTATTCCCCATCACATGGGAATAAATCAGTATAAACTTATTAGGAAGTTAGTATAACAATGGTCTTGTGAACAGTAGACACTTGAGACAGGAAGTACATTTATTTCAAAGAACAGTATGTTCGTGTCCTCACTAGACAAGGGTGTTATAAGTATAGGAACAAATTAGACCTATATTAACTGTGTGATCCAGACAGGATTTAGGGTCGGACTGTGACTAGTTCTTTTGAGTGATCAAACAGCCACCGGTGGAAATCTACATCTAGCAGGATGGACACATACCTGGGTGAGGTCTTCGTGGACTGAATGAAGATGTGGTGTGATCCTTTCTGGGATGATCGGGCTGGGCTCTTCAGCTACCTGGTCTAAGTCTGCACCCACTAGAATATTCGACACACATTCTACACATTACTAACACACACTTTTCACACTTATACTCTTTGCTTAATAAATTATTTTGTATTTATTTGTTAAAGCTAGAGTTGTGGAGTATGTTATGTTGGGGAGGAGTGAGAGGGGGCATGATCTAAGGGTGAGTGAGAGTAAGAAAAAGGGGTTTGCAGACCGACGGAGTTTTGTGGACGGAGTCTGGTGGTTTCTCTAAGACAACAATATTGGGGTAATAAAAATGTGGTGTGGATTCCCATCACTCCAAGGACGACACTAAAGTAAGTAAGAAAGACTTACGACAGTCACTGCGTGATTACTACAAAATCGTGTTCTTTTCATTAGATGTGAACATTAACCACTTTTCAGTACTTTTTTTACTTGCATCTCGCATTTGTCACTACGTTAGTACTACTTTATCTTTAAATATGTCCGTACGTTAGTAATACATTACCTCGCACCAGTGATTAAATCACACCGTGCCGAATATCATAGTGAATGGTCATAGACTAAGTGTTGTGGACAAATTCACCTATCTTTGCACCACTGTGTCACAAGCTGCCACGATTGATGACGAAGTGAATGCATTAATCGCCAAGGCCAGCGTGGCCTTAAGCAGACTGTACAAAGAATGTGTGGGACATAAATGGAATAAGCCTGCAAACAAAGCTGAAAGTCTACAAGGTAGTTCTATTATCCACACTGCTACATGCTTGTGAAACCTGAACTGTTTATTGGCGACACGCTAGGAAATTAAACCACTTCCACACAGTCTACCTTAGGAAGCTATTGAAGATTAAATGGCAAGAAAACATCCCAGACACTGAAGTTCTAGAAAGAGCGTCCATGTCCAGTGTCCACACTCTACTAATGAAGAATCAGATTCGCTGGGCTGGTAACTTAACTCGCATGCCAGATCACAGGCTCCCTAAACGAATTTTTTACCGTAAGCTGCGTTGTGGTAAAGGCTCCCAAGGCGGACAGAGGAAACGCTTTAAAGACACTCTGAAAATCTCACTAAAAGCTTTTGGAATTCATCATGACACTTGGGTGACTGCTGCCAAAGACCGAAATTCGTGGCGTACATCATTACGCAAGGGTGTAGTCACTTGCGAATCAACCAGGACTGCAAGAGCTGTGAGGAAAACACTGGACAGAAGAGCCGCTGCAGGAAATCCTCCTTCTGAAACGTCAAGCATTCTTTGCCTACATTGTCAAAGAACATTTCGAACCAAAATAGGCCTTATCAGCCATCTTAGAACTTACGGCGCTATACTTTCAACTCCACTGGATGAAATGAATGGTCACACAACACCTTGCACTTGCCACTACTTTGAAAAGTTAGTTGCGTATCCTTTACAGACGTCGTACTCAACACTAGCATGTTTTGCTGTTGTGATCTCTTGGCAAGTCTGCGTTCAGCCACCACTGTAGTATTATATTATTTCGTGAATTTTACATTGGTTTACTACATTACTTCACATTTGCCCTTACTTCGGTACTACACTTTGTGTACTTTAATGTACATTATAACGTTAACAACAGTCATTTGCAGTGAAGAAACTATGTTTATAAATCTCTCCGGACATTGGACACTCACATTCCTAACACTTCTGGAGGGCACTTTACTACGCAGACCTAATCCCAGCCAGTGCCTATGTGCTGTGTTGAATCATGACCTAGTTACAAGTTCTTAATACGCATTTCCGGAAATGTGAAGTTACGATGTAAACGCTAATGTCCGAGCTTGCATAGGGGAAAGAGAACTCCTCAACACAACCCCTGTGGGATGGTGCTTCCTTACTGGGTTGGGAAGAAAGTCTCTACACCAACCTTCTATAGATGCAAGCTATTTTCAGAGCCCTATGACATGACCGTCAATGCGTCGGACTCAAAGAGTTAAGTTCCGAAGTGTCACCAACCTAACCAGTCATTTACAGTTTAGTCCAGCTACTATACAAGTGAAAATACGGGAAGCTATAATATATAGTATTATTATTATATATATTATATTATATATTATATATATATGTATTATATATAGTATATTATATAGTATAATATATAGGGAAAATAAGGTAACTATATTCTCATATTACTCACATCTAAGGTGTGTGGTATTTTGATATCACCATCCTTATTGATGTTATTATCGGCATCAGAGACCCAATGGCTAGTGAAACGGGGCCTCACAATTACACGTGTTACCGAGTCGAGGCTTCCAAATCATATGCGGGTGGTTTGGAAGTAGATCACCCTGTGTTGAATACGGTAGTCTGAGGCATTTACTTTCAGAAAGCAATAGCAAACTGAACATAAAATTGCTTATTAAATTACAAACAGCCAAAAAATGCTGATGTTGATTGCAACATACTATACAGGATATGCAAGTAACTTTATTGATGTTATTAGCTATTCAGTTACACACGTATGTTATATGCTACATCAAGCACATCTGTAACAGTCGTGATATTGGCATCACTATTCAAATACCTTAAACACAAGAGGTCGTGTGTTTTTTTCTGACTTCACAATCCCAGTTGCACGCCTAAAAGCACATCGCTGTTTCCCATTGATTGACTGATTACATTAAATCGTTGTCATTGCACTTTAAGTGCTTGGTCCTTCTCAGAAAATGTCGGAGTAAGTGTCTGTTCCCTCCCACAAACCAAGTGGCTCGATTCATACATATCTCTGGCAACAGCGATGTATGAGAAAGAGGCGAAAGATGGAGCTAGCATACACTTCATGAAGCCTTGAGCTACCGCAGGTAAATTCCCTATCATTCACGCCCCTGTAATTTTATCTCATGGAATTACCTATATCTTTACAGCAGCGTCAGTGTACACAGAATTGGTCGTGAAATGTATCAGTTTCTTCAAACGCTTTTTATTTTTAACTAATGTATTGCACTTAACACATTTCCATGAAATCTCGATCTTTTGCTACTCTTATATTCAAGTTGAGCATAACCCTTCAACGTACCCATGTCAAGCCCTCAAATCCTTTGCCATCTCTTACAGGTGCCCCCCATGTCCTCTCAATTGATACATCACTGTCTCTAGTTCTCTTATCCGGGTGTTCTTTACGATCTCTCTCTCTCTCTCTCTCTTCTCTCTCTCTCTCTCTCTCTCTCTCTCTCTCTCTCTCTCTCTCTCTCTCTCTCTCTCTCTCTCTCTCTCTCTCTCTCTCTCTCTCTCTCTCTATTTCTTTTGCCTAGTGAATTCAAGAGAAGGGATTTTTAAATAATAATTTTAACAGATTGTCCTTAATGTGTGTCCCATCCCTGCTTGCAGCGTGTCTTACCTATTTGTTGATATTCTGGAATTTGTTTATTTCTCTCTATACGCTCCATTTGAATGATTATGTCATAGTATTTTAGTCCTACTATTCTGCACCGGCGCAAGTTAATACATCTTGGTAGTTTATTGGTAATTGTTTTAGCCATTGTCTGCGTCTCTGATCCACACAGCTGTACTAATTGTACACTTTACTTCGCAATAAATAGTGCTTGTTGCCCCTCATCTTTTTCCATACACCATGTCTTCTATTGCTGTTCTCTCCAACTAACTGGCGTTAAATATGGCCAAAGTATTTCAGTTTCAGAAACGTGATGCTGTTTATAAGCCGATGTTTTCGTGTAATAGTTAGTTAGTTAGTTAGTTAGTTAGTTAGTTAGTGGTTGGTTCGTTGGTTCGTTCGTTGGTTGGTTGGTTGGTTGGTTGGTTCGTTGGTTCGTTGGTTCGTTGGTTGGTTGGTTGGTTAGTTAGTTAGTTAGTTAGTCGCGGTTCCAACTTCACAGCAGCGGGTCGTCCCCATTACACTCCGTTCCTGTGCCATGGAATATCACATAAAATGCCCTCACTGCCCCATTAACTATTATTAGTCACTAGAAAACCAGAAGCCACACATTACTGCATAAGGCAAAACCAGTTCATTTTGCGACACAGCCAGCTACGCCATTTTTCCGAACATGCAGTTCACGCCAAAAGCAACCGCGGACAGATAGTAAAAGCATTTCCCTGTGCATAATGCTGCCGCCAGAATGTCAACACAAAACACTCCAGAGACCTTAATCGTTTCAATGACTATCCTCCGTATTCGTGACCGGAAGTTTTCGTGTAGAACTGGTAGAATGCCAGAATTTTCTTCTTCATGGTCCACGATATTCTAAGAACTTTTCTTCAACAGTCTAGTTCAAAAGCTCCAAGTTCCTTATTTAATTATAGCGAGATGGTCTTAGAACGATGCATGTTCTCAAATATTTCTTTAATTGTATTAGTTAGGTGTTGTGCTATAGTATAGCTTCTTCATGCTGTTTAACCTACTCATTGCCTCGGAGAGTCTAGGTCAGGCTTTTAGTTTGAACTGTTTCAAACTGTTGTTGATGACAGAGCCAAGACAGCAGTTCAGCACTTTCATAGCAAAGTGAAATCGGGAGTCGATGTTTATTCGTTTATGACCGGTCTACGTCCATTCGTTGTCTTCATTGGTAAATGAACGGGCGAAACCATCCAATGGAAAGCAGGATAGGAGCCACAACATGCATTAAACAATCAGGTGCCGTCTCCACAAGGGAAGATGTAACATTCCACTAGCAAACAGAAGGAAACCGATTGACATTTCTTGTCGTCTTAAACTGTTTCGACAGTCTGGAATCCTTACCACCACTTCAAGGAGAAAGCAGCCACACAGGAAAACATTCATTTCTCTTTGGAATCGAGCGTCGTAGTCACTTTCTAACATCCTAAAAGACTAACGTGGGTGGCTTGGCACCAGAAGTGCGGTCAATCATAGGAGTCAGCCCAAACTCCTATCAGTCCTTGTTTTCGCACCGAAGTATATTAAGAAAGCTAAGTACTTTTGAGATGTTTGCCATCACACTGTTGTCTCTGACTGTTTCGTTGGTGTTGCCCTTCATCGTCATAAGTTTCGTTGTCGCATGATTATCTATGTATGTGCAACTGGCACTTTTAGCCACCAGACGCTGATGCATATGCTGGGGGAGGATCTGAGCACCCATGGACATGTCCGGAGTGCAACGAAGATACCCCACCTGATAACTGATAACTTATATATATATATATATATATATATATATATATATATATATATATGTGTGTGTGTGTGTGTGTGTGTGTGTGTGTGTGTGTGTGTGTGTGTGTGCGCGTTATCTCATGTATTTGGTTGATATGGATGTTTGCTATTTTTCCCTGAAGCAGGGGGGGGGGGCATTGTAGACATATTTTTATGTGTGCACATCATGTTCTTCTAGGACAAAGCCAACACGTTGGCTTGGTTGGTTTTGCATCGTTAGTCCAGAAGAAATATCCATGCCGTATTGTCTCTCGTCAGATTTGTGATTATTTGTGATTTTTGATTGTTTTTTGGTTTCTCTTATTTTCTTTCATTATATTTACTTATGATATTTGGTTGCTCTGGATATATGTTCTTATTTTGATCCTTGTGTGATATCTTCTGTATGGATGGTTGTATCGTTTGATATTATGCGAATTGTTTTGTGTTATACATTGGCATGTGGATATATGTGGGTTTTTTTTTTTATTTCTACGTAATCACATGTCTGCGTGTCACCATCTTATGCGTCTGGCGTCAAATAGGCATCATCAACTGTTGATCATCTAATCGTATAATTGTATATATGTGTGTCTAACACTATTTCCAGGAACTTTCTACTACTAGTTTGTTACATATTCGAGTGGGTATAGATAATGTCCCCCCTCACTACTAGGAAGACGGAGTTAGAGTGGAAGAATAGAACCATATTAAGGACAGTATCCCAACATCACATTAGGGCCACGAATGATTGAGTACAGAATGATAGTATCAATATTACTAATTTACTTACAGAGTGAGTGTTTGAATATTCTGGGGACTCGCATAAGATAAGCAGTAGTGTCTTGATATTTACAGCTGACGGCCGGACAGCAACGTGTCCACAATTAAATAGATGCCTACTGTAATAAAATGTATGGAAGCCATTAGGCCTGACTGGCAAAGAATTACAGGAGTTTGCAGAAATAATAAACAGGGAAGATCAACAAGGTGAACGAAGACAAAGACTGAGTGACCATGAAGCCAAACGTCTACAAGAAGAGAAAGAGACCTAAGCAATATGATGAAACTATAAACTGAAAAGTTAAACCAAACAAATGCTATCGAAATGGAAAAACAATAGTATCAGTTTGAGATGGAGATTTCAATCAAGAAATTAGAGCTAGCATCGAATGGACAGTTTGATGAAGGAAGAAGACATTCTCAAACTTCACAGCGACTAAAACTGCCATACTTTACAGATAGAGAAAATATCCAGACATATCTGGACAGATTCGAGGCTGCAGCTGAGGCTTTAAGAATACCAGAAGCTGAATATGCCATGCGACTGAGTGAATATCTTACGGGGAAGGCATTGGATACGATGTTAAATTTACCGGTGTCACAAAGAAATAACTATACTATCCTGCGTCAACGATTGCTTACGAAGTTCAATATTACGGAACATGGGTAGAGAACTAAATTCAGACAATTTGTGCCAGAAAATAAACCGGACTTTACAGATTTTGTCAATACTGTGAAGAACATATTTAATAAATGGCTAGAACTAGCAGAAGTAGGGGGAGACTTTAATCGTTTAGTGGACCTGATGCTACGAGACAAGGTATTATTGACTTGTAATGCAGACTTGGTCTCTTTCTATCAAGAACGTAAACCAAAGGACATTGAAACAATGTCCCAGTTAGGGCAAAACTACATTACTGCACATACGAACTGTTCTTTTGGCAGAAAAATTGATAAGAAAATATTCTGTGCAGCCTATACAAAACAGGATCAGAATCCAGTTATTAGACCAAGGTCGAAAAGTGTGGACTCAGAACATAGGTATCAGCAACAGGGACCTCAAGACAATGGTTTCCGTATCAACCATTTTGTCAAATCAGGACGTTACCTATACCACAGGGGAATTTTAAGAGACGCCAGAATGATTATTCTGGATGTTTTATATGTGCCATAAGGCATAAGGCATAAGGCAGCACAGTGTGATGTACAACCATCCAGTGGGCCAACGAATAACAGGAGAAAGGACATTATTTGTTTCAAATGTGGCAGGACTGGTCACTTCCAGTATCAATGTACGAGGGCGGATACTGAGCACTCAAATGCAGCGCAAGTCATTGAGACAATCAATAATGAGAGTTGTAGTGGATGCAAACCTGTGTTCGATAAAGACAGTCAGTCCTGTCTTAATGGGGGTCACCCATTTTCAGCAGGATTAGTAGTACACACAGGAGGAAGTCTGAAGCTGCACCATGGGTTTGTAAATGATAGTCCAGCTTTAACGCTTAGGGATTCCAGATGTACGACCATCAGAGTCAGAAAAAGTCTGGTACATCCTTCGGCTTACACAGAGAAAAAGTCAGGTACGTAACTTTCAATGGGACCGTTGAATTTTACCCATTAGCCGTGATCACAGTCACAACACCATTTATCACAGGCAGCGTGACTGCGTGTGTCCTAGACTCACCAGTCGCAGACTTGATCATTGGAAATGTACTAACGGTCAAAGCATGTACAGAGGAGGAAATAGATAATTGGTACCATAAACATGGTGTAAGAAGTACCGCGGTAGTTACCAGAAGACAAACTAGATTAGGCACTATAGCTGAAGAAGAGGCGACACTTGAAGGAGATGCTCAGACAGAGAATAGTGATAGCACAACTGATCAGGATAAGACTGATTTCAAACAGAGCTTTAGTAACTGTCAAAGACCAGACATTACTCTTGAAAAATGATGTCTGGTGTAAATTACTCCAGAACATAAGTGGTTAACGAATGAGAGTTGGAGCTACGAAGGGAAGAACAAGAGTTTCAGTTGCCAGTTATCAGTTGACAAGACGATAAGCAGGCAAGGTGGGGTGCCTTTAGAGTATAGAGAACTGAATATGAGAACAACTCACGATGTTTCGTGTGCAGTGCACATGGGAATAATGCGTACACAGCAGAGAGTCATTTCCCAGTTTTATTGGCCAGGATTCAGTAAAGATAGCAGGCTAAACAGAGAATCATGTGAACCCGTGAAAGCTACAAAGATAAAAGTTAGGCCATTTAAAAAGGGTGTTAGTGACATCACTGACCTAGTGCTAGTGATATCCAATAGGTATTCTAGGTATATCTTAACCATGATTGATTGTCACACGAGATGGTCAGAACCCGTACCTGTCAAACATAGTACAATAGAAGCGGCGACTGCCGCACTATTAGCGGTACTTGATAGTTTGGGTTTACCTAATGAAATGTTGCCTGACAAGGGGCAACAATTTACGTTTCAGATGATTAGAGATGTGGACAGGATGTTACACATCAAGCAGTTCTATAATAGAGTTAAAAAGAAGTTGGTGTCAGCCATTACATCAGTGTGATCTGTGTAGACACAGAAGGGCAGGCAAAATAAGGTGGTATGAACGCCACAATGTGTAACAAAACTCAAATATAGTCAGCTATTTTTGAATAATCCCATTGTACTACTCTCTAATCTTGACTTACTATGCACTCTCAGGGTAGACGCATCATCGACGGGACCTGGTGAACGTGTGACACATGAGAAGAATCCAGTCATGCATCCAGGGCTACAGGTCAGCAGTGAACTAGTGCCACCAGTGACAAAATATTCAACTGTGTAACGTGAGGCCCTGGCTATTATGGGGTCTATGCAGGAACAGTATATGTGCTCAATGGACAGATAAATCACTGGGTAAACATATCACCCACCAGGACACTCGTACAGACAGCAACAATGAAGAACTCCTGGTGGGTATGAGGAGAAAATCTCAGCCATGCATGCAGGGAGTGTGAACACAGGAAAGACTCCGAGGAAATTAAGTGTGTACATGTATCTATACTGAGACTGTGCCTGGAAATTATGTCATGTTTAATTCACCATAGACCTGTGTCATTAATAAAAATGATGTGCGCGAAACGGTGTGTTTTCCAGTTGCTATAGCTGTTCATAAGTACACCTGCAGAGTGTGTGTTGATACAGACATACCCCTACATACAACCACAGCCACTTCTTTATGTCATAACTTTGTGACAAGGAGGACCGTGTCATCTGCATATCTGAGGTGTAGAACTGGACTTCAACCAATTATGATTGGATCAACATGGCCCCTTGTCTCATTACCGTTTTCGTTTCTCCTTACATATTCTACATGGACATTAAACAGGTCATAGAAAACTAGCCTCCAGTAATTGATGAAAGGTTATATACAATAAGAGGACATTTGTTGCTACCATCGAGTAGCCAGCTGTAATATATGCAATGTTACAGAGGTCATATGTCGTTATCTTTGTCATGGAGGTCTGTGCTATATACATATTGGGTAAAAGATCTCCTTTTATGCAATAAGGGGAATTGGGTATATTGTTAATTAGTTAGTTGGTCGACAGATCATCCTCATTGCACATCGAAACATCCAGTCCTTAAGTGCTCGGATCCCCTCCACAGTAAATCCCATAGCGGTTAACGACACCAGTCCTGTGTTTGTTTTAGTAATCTTCTTTGGCTTCCTGCGTATTGTTCTTGTTTGGCACCCCTCTTTTAATTCTCTGTTCTTGCATCCTAACCATGGTTGTAGATTCGCAGTCATCAAATCGTTTTCGCAAGCGACTTGCTTCTCGTAGCGTGTTAAGAATATCAGCCTTGTCCATGGCTCGACCGTCTTTCACAGCATCCTTACCTGCAAGCCTGTCAGCCTGCTCATTTCTTTGTACACCCGCATGCCCTAGCACGAAAATGATATTAATATTTGCCAGCCGAGACAGCTCTAGAGCAGCAACCACTCTCTCCGAACCCAGCCCATCTCTATCTTCCTGAACATACTCATTGAGTCATTAAGGAAACACGCCCGTGTGAATGTCTATGTCTCGAGCAATATTACTGTTTTACTTACTGCCATGACCTCCATAGTCAGACTGCTTGCGGTCAACGCAAAAGCACCAGAATCTTCCTTCATAACACCCCCTCCGACCTAAGCCGTAAAGGCCAATGAACTTCTCACTTGTCGAAAGACCGATCCATCTGTGTAAATGACAGCATCACCCTCTAAAGCATTCTCGAAGATCAAAGCCTGTACTTCTGCCTCCACATCAGCCTAATTTTCTTGTCTGCATTTTCTGTCTAGTTGGATGCAAACTGAAAAAGACCTACAGAACTCTGTTGGCACTTGTACCCAATCCTCGCAAGGTTCTAAGTCCACAAGTGAACACACCTGATGAAGAATGTTTTCGGCTTGACCCATCCACAACTTTCCTGATTTTAATCTGCTGCCCTTTACCGTCTTAATTTCGCTATGCAGTGGATGTTGTGTGTTTGCATTGACTCTGAAGTAGGCACGTGCTCGGCAAATTTGTATTCTGTCTGTCCCCAGTGGTTGGATAATCAAGACGTTAGCGCATCGCTCTGCTTGCTGTATCTCTTGTACATCCAAGAATAATGCGCATAGCTTTGTTCTGTATCCTTTCCATCCTTTCCATCTGCTTATGGCTAAGAGTCAGGATCGCCACCACATACTCCAAAACAGAAATGACCAGACCCTTGTAAAGAAGACAAAGATGGCTCTGCTCACAGTTTGCTGCCGCCATCACCCGCATCGCAGCCAAACCCTGTTTGGCCTTAGTTATCACCTTGTCTATGTGCTCGGTATAAGCGAGGCTTTGATCAAATCGTATCCCCATTTAATTCATTGCTTGCGTTCTTTCCGCAGTCTCTGAACCCAGATTTAGAGTTGGTGTTGGAGTGCTGACTATATGGTTATTCAAAGACAACCATGTCACTGCTGCCTTTGTTGGGTTGACCATTGCCCCAGCTTCAACACACCAAGTGCTTATGCAATTGAGTTCTGTTTGTAGTTCCACAGCAATCCGATCTCTATCCTTACCCTGACTATACACTAACACATCGTCTGCATACGACAATGTCCTCCCCGGTCCTATGATCTGTTCGCTGGTAATTCTAACAGTTTGCGTTGAACGGCACCGGAGATAATAGTGATCCCTATTGCAGGCCAGGATGTATTGCTGTTGGTTCAGAAGTCCAACTGCCACATCTAAACCCTACTTTCCGTTGGAAGAGGGCTGCAGCGAACCAACTAAGGAGGAAAGGACTTATCTTGAGTTCAAGAAGTTGAAGCATTAAGAAAGCCACTGATACTCTGTTGTACGCATCCTCAAGATCAATCGTTGCAGCAAATGTTTCAATGCCTGAGTGAAATTCTTCATAGGCATCATGGACAAAAACTGCTGCATTGGTCTAGGTTTCTCTGTTTGGACGGTACCCTCCAAATTTACGTGGGAAATAAACATTGCCTCTCTAGCTGGCTTGATATTTTTCTGGCAATTAACTTCTCAAGCAGTTTGCCTTTTGTATTCTGCATAGTTATTACCTGATATCCCTGAATTTGTGTGTGGTCTTTGCCAGGCTTCGGCAAAGGAATCAAACAGCTGTGTAACCACTCGTCCTTGATGCTAGCACTCCCTATACTGTTGTTGCACATGTCTGCTAGTTTCATTAACTCGTTGTCGGTACACAAAATAATGTCATCATACCTTAAACCAGTGGTTCTCAACCGGTGGGGAATTCCTCCCAAGGGGGGAATTTTAGGATTTCCAATGGGGGGAATTAAAACCACAAGTTGGCATACTCAAACTGGCTTCATGACCACACAAAACGCGATCGTCCCGTTGTCTTGAATTATGTGTGAGTGTTGCGAACAGCTGTGTGGGTGTGTGTATGTGTGTGTGTGTTGTATATACAGACAAGGTCGATGGTTTCAAGTGCAGCCTCGAGCTCCTCCCCCTGTGTGTTGGAAGAAATGTTTCCCCATGATCTGCTTTTAGCGCTGAAATCGCCACAGCAAATGACATTTCTCTCTTGACATAATATGTCATTCTAGCACAGCCACCTCTGAGAATCCACCCTCGCGTTATAGGCATAAACATTAACCAGCACGAATGGTGGACCGGATTGAAATCTAACAGCCTGTATTTATATCTCGGGTATATTGTGCGAGTCTCACATTTTAAGGCTGATCGACACTCTGTATTGATGATGTGGTCAGTATCACGTCAGTCGCCTTTAATACCTAGGAAATGTTGTTGTGTCCATGTTAGGTTGGGTAGAACTAGGTGTCAGTGGCAAAGTGCTTATGCCGTCGGCCTTGTACTCAGAAGGTTGAGTATTCATTATGAGATTACGAGACTTTTTTGTTTCGTAGAAACATGAGGGTCGTCGCCTAGGAAATGGAGTTCGTGCTCTGTGTGACGCTTTCGGTAGCGGTTCGCTGCACTGCGAAGAGAAACCGAGCTATACGGAATAATGCCTGGTGCAGTGAAGTCGCATTAAAACTATTGTTTAATCGTGAACAAAAGATGAATTAGTTTTATGGAAGACAATATTCAGACAGAGGCTTGGAAGTTGTGACTGAAGATTGTAGCTATCCATGTGGAAAGGCAGTCATTATATCAGACTGTGTACCCGGGTATAGTCAATAACAAGCAGTCATACAGCTCACTGAGAGAATAGGCAATACAAGAATGAATTCCCACGGAAGCAAAGATAGACAATGGAGGGCCAGTTGTGTGTCACAGATTTTGTGTCTTTCCTCACTATCGTTTACATTAGTTTATGCAATATTTGTGATAATATGCGCGTCTGCTAAGTGGCATTAACAAACCAAATACTCGTACAAATAACACACACAGCGTGTGTTTGAATTCATTCGTTTGTTGAGACCTCCGGATTTCGGTAACCACACCCGCACACTAAACTGATTACAGTTTTTACGCTTCACGGACTGAAACATACCCGCATTACAGAAGCCAGGTAGCATCAAAACATTCATCTTTCAGATATAAATAGGGTGACAGAGCACAATGAAAACTGTGAATAGCAACAATCAACACTTGCCTTTTAACGGCAAGCCTGTTGTTTCAGATGAGGATATGATATTACATACTGGAATTTCATGCCCATAGATTCCATAGAACAATTATTCTATGATTACAGACTTAAAGGGAGGTAAGTGGTAGAATGAATGGAACAATACACGTTGAGTGAATATCCTCTGTGTTGCTTCATGCTGCCACTTCATTCCATAAATTATGTGTGGCATTTCTATTTACTCATATTTACATTGCCACACAATATACGCATTACAGGTTCCACCGTGTTGATTGATTGTTGCAATGGCATGCAATTATCGCAGAAATACTCCCACTCTTCATTTTCTAAATCAAGGTTAATGTGCAGCAAAGAAGAAAGAAGGGGAAGAGAGACAGACCCAAACATCGAACTTTCAGATTGCTTGGTGGCTTAACTCTTCTTCTGCTGCTGCCTTTTATCACACGTTAAATTACAGGACTTCAGCAAGCCGATCGGTTCCACCTGTCAGTGTTGATACCTTAACTAACTCTTCTACCCCAGTTGCCAACTAGTGTATTTCGTGCTAGACATGTATTATAATTCAACCGTTCTCTGAGCCACATACCTGTAAATCCAAGTCACAGTGGCCTGGACAAGAAGGCGTTATGCCGGCGCACGACGCCGTTTATTATTTTGTTCAGCTATTTTGCACATGCTGATGTCTGTAGATTTTATAATAACAGAAAGGATATATCAAAGTCAAGGACCCGTTTTCACGCCTTGAGGCTATTGGGTGTATAATGGTTAAAAGTTAGGTGCATATCCTTTGCAGGACGTCGCAGTCAACCCCAGCATATGTTGGTTGTTTGTGATTTCTTGGCAAGGTTACGTTCAGTAGTTTGTCATTGCTGTCTTAGCGACATGCACTAATACCATTATATGGAAACCAAAGCAAAGCAGTCTGCTTCTAAATCGCCCGCAGCTATGCTTCAAACGCGGTATGCATGGTTGCGAACCCCTTCGCCACAGAGACGGTATGATGGTAGTGTAATGAAAATTATAGACACTAGATGGGACTTCCTCTCTTCCTTTCTTCCTCCATATACCTCAGTGAATTGTAAGTATCGTTTGTGCGCTCTGTCCAGTGCGCTTTGTAGGTTGATACTCAATTTTCTAAGGTAATACCATCACTCCATACTCTATGTGGTCTTCTCCTTGCTCTGTATCCATCATATTTCTTTAATGTAGCTCTTTGTGGTAGATGTTACCAGCGCATTCTTATGCGGTGGCCAAACTATTTGTTGTTCTTTAATTAACTGCATGACTGTATTCATACCTAGGCTTCTCCTTCTTGCCTTTTCCCATTTCTATCTATCACAGTTACCCCGGGAGCTCTTCTAATGCACCTCATCTGTGTTGTTATGATTTTGAGCATAAGCGCTCATGTTTGACATTGGTATCATAATGTCGGCAAAAATTAATTGTTATGAGAAGTGCTTTAGTAGTTGTAGGTATATTTCTATCCTTCTTAGACAGCGCTAGTTGTCCCAATATCTAATTTGCCTTTGCACAAGGTGTGGTGATTTCTCTTTTATTCTCCCATCTGAAGTGAAAATTTACACTTGGTATTTAAATTCGCTTTTGTGTTTTATTTCCATGTTCTTTATTTTTATTTACAGAATGTCTGATTGGCTGCCTGTCACTACTGTCTCTGTCTTGTTCGTGCTTTGGTTATATATTTATCACAATTGGTACTGACTTGATTTAGATGGTTCTGAAGGCTCTCGTCATTAGCTTATATTAATACTTGGTCATCCGCAAAAAAGAATAATGAAATGTGATCCTTCTCTTGGATGGGCAATGTTTTAAACATCACGGCGGCCGACTTTACTTCCTAAATCAGGTTCTGGTATTCAGTTTAGAGAGTACTAGACACTGCGCAATCACCGCGCCCATAGTGAATGAACTGAGAGACAAATAAAGGTTGGGATGAATGCAATTCTTATCAACTCCTAGCTCCAGAAAGAAACGTTCAGCAAACAATAAACCTAGGCCGTCTGTCCTCTACAATATATGTGAGGTCCCCGCCATCAACATATCAGCTGGCTTAATTCACAACTGAGAATAAAATGTTTATTTCTTATCCAACCGCACAGGGGGAATATCAAGATAATTTAATTTGTTTACCTGTGAACATCCGTACCATTGCTGATGGCTACATGTAGGGTGGTTTTATGTCGGGTGGAGGAATAAACCACTTGCACAGCAGTCGCCAAATTGTGTAATGGTAGGATTGTTTAAGCAGATAAGAAAGCTCACGAGTAAAGCATAACATGACCATGTAGAATGAAACCAACAGATGTGTCTAGAACCTTTGGAGAAACAACAACCACAGAGAGGGTACATAACTGAGAACAATGTTTGCAAGTTGTGTACGTGTATGTGTCTGTGCTTTGCGTTTTCTTTTCTTTTAACACATATTATTCGTTTCATATGATAGAAGGATGCTTGGCTTGAGGTTATTCGCCAGGTATATATAGCATTCTAGAAGAGCTCTTGAAATTCGGGGACCAGGAACAAATAACCATTTATGCAAGAAATGTGTCAAAAGATATGGAATACAGAACAGCGACCGAACGATTTTACTCAGTCTTTGATGACACTCCTTCCAAAGAAAAGAGATCTAAAATGTTCAAAAACTACAGACTCATTTGCTTTATGGGTTATCCAAGTAAAATAAGGTTACTTTAGAACAGAATAAAGCAGAAATCAGAAGATATCATTTCCTAAAAACAGGGTGGTATTAAACCATATGAAGTACCCTAGAACAAATGTTCAATATTAGAGACAAATGTCTGAATGTATGAAAAATATCTACAACACCAAAGCGGCTTGGAGATGACCATGACTTCATTGACTCCGGAAAGGCATTTAAACGAGTCTGGCATCAAGGCTTACTGCAAATAACGAGAAAAGTCAAAAGTAACACCAGCGTCTTAAAGTTCATTGAAACACTATATATAGATATAAGCGACGCTATCCTGTCAAACAACGACATGGGGCAATTTTTCAAAGCAACAGTAGAAGCCCGACAAGATGTAACATGTCCCCAATGCCAGCCAACATATATCTAAAAAAAAAGATAATGCTGGAATGTCTTAATGATGATACAACATATATACCTATCGGTGAGGGACGTCTGTTAGATCTGCCATCTTATAGATGTCACAAAATTAGAACTTCAAAGCCATTTCGAGAGATTAGACAAAATTTCAACATCACACATACAGAACGAAGCTATGCGGGTCATTCTGGGATGCACTAGAGACACCCCGGTAGTGTGTATGCGTTACATCCTTGGTCTTCCGGCTGTTGCTGGTAGGCACAAGGTGATTCAGGCGAAGGCATACTTCAGAGTAGCTGCAGACACAGATCACCCGTTGGATGAGGCGCTGGACGCAGTTAGGGGTCAGAGACTGATAAGAGGGAAATCATGGATGGCTCAGGCAGAGGGTACGATCAGACAGGTGTGCATCTTGGAGAACATTTGGCGAGGAGAGGAGTGGGTCAGAGTGCCAGCGGAGCAGTCAGACTTATGCAGAGTTATAATCACATTGAGCAGAGAGTGGCCAGCAGGGGCTACGGAAGTGGAAATCTAGCAACTAATTCAGGATAATGCTCGCTCGGGTGATGTGATTATCTACACAGATGGTTCGGAGTTGAGAGGTAGGAGAAGTGCCTGGGGATTCTTAGCAAAAGCTAATGGTCGATGTTTGGTGCAGGAGAGCCTGGTGTATGAAACCACAACATCTAGCTTAAGAATGGAGGTGGAGGCAGTCAGCGCAGCTTTCTGCTGGATGGAGAACACGATACATACACACATCGTGATTGTAACTGACTCAGAAAGCATGCTGAGGAGGGTGAGCACAGGCAGGCTTCGTGCAGAGTGGCTTGCTTCGCTTCGGAGGTCACAGGTGGCAAGCATCGCCTGGATCTTTTCTCCGGTGCATGCCGGTGTGCTGGGGAATGAACAGGCGGACAGATTGGCTGGCTCTGCAAAACTTGGTGGAGTATTTATGCACAATAAGGCAGACGTGGTTGTGGCCTTGTGGGAGCACGTGTACACCTCGGGGGAGAAAATGGATCACCATGGTCTGGCAAGAATGCGACAGCGAGGAGTGACGAGGGGATCTGGCCGACGCTCGACGCTCAGAGGAAAGGCGAGACGGACATATAATCAGATTGCTGCTGGAACTATTGGTGTTGGAACTCTTCGCTGGCTGCTGAGGATGGGGACGGAGCGCTTATGGGAATGCCCCAAATGCTATGATGTCGGTTCCTAAATCAATCAATCAATCAATCAATCAACATCACACAGAATGGAAATTATCATATATAATGCAAGGTAATGGTGAATAGCTACAAGGAGTAAACGACAACTAATATTATACTAAATGGACAAACGCTAGGGAAAATGAACACTTTACAAATGCAAGGCCCGTTGTATATAGTGATAGTAAATCAAGTAAAGATCTCAAAACAAGACTCGAGATGGCCTCGGCTACTAATTCTACACCGAATCGATACAGAAAATCAACATCACTTTTACTATCAGAGCATACTATACAGTGACTTGTGGTATCCATTCTCTTATATGGGTGTTATAATTTGACTCTCAATGCACAAACAGAACGAAGGATATGTGCATTTTAATACAAGTAATTTAGCAACATTCTGAACACTTGATATAAAGATAGTTGCATATCCTTTACAGGACGTCGCGGTCAGCTCCAGCATTTTAGTTTTGATTTCTTGGCAAGTTTACGTTCAGTAGTTTACCATGGCTTTTTAAATGACCGGCACTCACACCTTTGTATGAAAACCAGTGCAAGGCTGTCTGCTTCCAAATCTCCCACAGCTGTGTTTCGAACGCGGTATGCTGGATTGCGAACCGCGTCCGCAATCCCATTTCCACGGAGCAGACAATAAACAGACCATCAAAATCCAGTTTTGTCAGTGCTCAAACGTCACAAGCTTGCTTGTTTGGGCATGGCACATGTCATGTCACCCACTCAAATGTAAACACACTCCACCCCCCCCCCCCACCCCCCAATTCAACAAACATATATTTGTACACGTTTATTGTGTGAGTAATCCTTACTCGTACACACATATATTGACCTGCGTACTTTTACTGTGCCGGCTTCGTGGCTTAGAGGTTATGACTTTTCTCCGTAATCTCGTATACTCTCTTCGGTAACGTGGTGACGGTGAGAATCAGCAGTGGTTTTAATCGCATAGGTAACTTACATGGTATGTGAGCCGGCCGCTCAGAAAGCAATGGCAAACTACTGAGCGTAATCTTGCCAAGAAATCAACATACAGCTTGTCACATGCCTGTGGTCATAGACAGTAAGGTGAGTGACCTGGCTACGAGGAAAACAATCAACCCTCAGAAATAATGGGGCGGATATGAGTGGAAGGCCCCAGGGGGGATGGGTCGAAAGACAGTTGTGTGTTGTGTGAAGTGAGGAGACTGAAAAGTCAGTGAGAGAAGAGACCGACTGCGGGTCAGGTCGTTTTAAGAGAGATCTCCGTGTTGGGTTGTTCTCCGAGTTGTGAAGACAGGCCTGAACCAGAGTGGGTTCTATAGTTGAGCAGTGGCTCCAACCCAATGTGTGGGTTGTATTGTGGGAGATCCAGCCGTGGATAGTAGCTGGATTACCTGTCTGGTGGATTGAGATAAGAAGCAGGCCGTGAGAAGGCATTTATGTGTGCTGGTTAAATTGTGAGGAGGATATTGAGAATCTATGGATTACATTGTTTCTGGATATATACATATGTTCCGTGAGTCTGTATTATTTCTGTAATAAAGGATTATGTGCGCCAACTGAATCTTGTTTCATGACTGGTGAATATGCACTGCGGGGGTGAGTTACATTGCAAGACAGATATCTCCATTGACACACCATGAGTATCGTTCCCTAGACAACGACCATCACACAATAATGTCATGAGCATATCATCGTAAGAACTTCGTGATATTATCATCAAGAAAAACGTGTGACAATCTGTGAGCTCGTCCGATCAAGAACATCTGGGCGCTCGTCGCTTAGTAAGGAGTATCTGGAAGGCCACGTACGGTCAAGAACATTATAGACTGTGTTGTCATTCTGAGATATTTGTGTGCTCTTCGCGGAGAGAGGGTGGACAGCGGAGTGTGTCCACCGTATAAACACTGAGTTTTTCTCCGTGCGGGAACTGGCTACAGCAGTTCACGTCAAGTCCACTACAGGTGAATTGGAACCAACCATATCGCTGAAGCGAGAGGGGGTGATAAAGACACGCCATACAGACTAACCGGGAGAGTCCATTACGGTGACAGGTAAATTTGATACCAGGCAGTAGTGCTGAAACTAGCAGAAGCGGCAATGAAAGACCAGTGTTGAATCCAGAGTGGCGAGGGCAGCGTGTGTGTGTGTAGAACATCCGCTGTCGGTGATAATGACAGGATTGGGAACCAAAGATAATTGACAGGTGTGTGTGTGCGAGGCAAGCGCACCGTGTTGTCGCAAGTTGACTGGTCAAGATTTTTCGACGCAGTAAATAGGACGGGTGGAGACACCAGCGTCCAGGTACGAGGGGAAAGTTACGTTAACCCCTACCACAGCCGTGCTAGGGCAGCAGTGGAAAGTGTGATTTTCCACGAAGTTAATATAGCAGCCGGGTGGGGCTGTCAAGTTTGTGTGAAAACTGTTTTACGGAGGAATTTTTCACTGAGAGTGATAAAGAGAAATTAGGTTGACCTTGGAAGGAAAGGCTGTTTAACAGTAACTGAGGAAATTTCCACGGCCTAGTGTGGTCAAGATGACTCATTGTGAATGAACAAAACAAGGTTGTTTTGAAAGAAAGCCAGATTTTATGTTTCGCCTTTGTTGAACTGTTCTATTATTGTCATCATTATTCTGTTATGAGCAAACAGTTTTAACGTCTCATCATCGCAACCATGGTTGTATTGCTTTGCCAATAAGGATTTATATACCCAAATTTAAAGCGCTGAACATTGGCTGCCATTCTCCTTTTCTTTTTGGTGAATCTTGTCGGATAACGGACATCCATAACATTAATGATACAGCGAAGCGCCATCTCCGCAACGAGAGTAACAACAAATCGAAAGAACACTTTGGATTATTACTGTGGTGCCACCACGTACAGAGAAAGTACAATAACGTTACGGACTGTGTCGAGACAGAACAGTTTGGATATCACTATCATCTTCAACTTTTGTCGACAGTTGGAACTTGTGATCACCACGTGAATTCAATAACCACTCAACAAAACAAGAAGTCGGTTTGAAATCTAGCGTCGTAGACATTTCCAGCGGATTGCGAATAACTATTAACACGAACAAAAAAAGAACTTTTGGCGACGGATTAATAGGCCCATATTTGTCGGCCAACCAGTTACACATTATTATTTTTTATTGTTTTGCTCCCATCGTCATATTTATTGTTGTCGGGTGTTACGCAATTATTTGTATGTGGTCCAGTGTTTGTCAAGAGTAGGGGCTTTTGTGTTGCTTCTCGAAGGCCGGGAGGCGGGGCGAAAATTTATTTTCTTACTGTGCACCATGTGTTTTCTGGGAAGTAAATCGTAAGGTCGGTTTGTTTGATTCTGCAGTGAAGCAGGGTGGTCCTAGATTATATACCGTGCCTTTTGGGTCTAACGTAAGATCTGTGTATATTTTCAGTATATATTCCTTTTCTTTCTCTCTTTCTTTTCGTTATATTTACATATGATATTTGTTGTGTTCGGATATATGTTTTATTGTGATCTTTCGTCATTTCTGCTGTCTAGTGGTCTTTGTCAGTTTAAATTTATATATTACGCGCACTGTGGATGTCCCTACACAAGCTTGTGGTTTTACTGTGGTTTATTTCTGTGTCATCATCGTCTCCGTGTACTCAGCTTGTGAAGTCTAGCGTTGGATAGTCATCACTTAGTGTTATCATCCATTTGTTTGTATATGTATTTATATGTATGTTTAACAATATTTCCAGGGACTTTATGAACTTTTGGTCATAGATATATAGATATAAGGGAGTATAGGTGATACTTCCCCCTCACTACCTAGTGCTTATAGAGTGACTGGGTGAGTACAGAGTGATATTTTAGCACTACGAATTGACGTACACAGGGAGTGTGGGTGTACTTAGGGAAGTGACACAAAGACTAACAGCAGAGTCGTCACATTTATAGTTGGCTGACAGACAGCAACGTGTCCACAAGTACAAGATGCCTACTTTAATGGAATATATTGAAGCAGGTGAACGAATAGGCCTGAAGGGTAAAGAGTTACAAGAGTATGCCGAAGCAAAAGAACAACAACAGATTGAAAGAGACCAGAGACAAGCCGAAAGAGAACAGAGACAGGCAGAACTCGAGGCCAACCGCCTACAGGAAGTAAAGTTAGCTGAAATGGAAAACAAGCGTCTACAGGAAGAAAAGTTAGCTGAGAGAGAACAAAGACAGGCTGAAATGGAAGCCAAGCGTCTACAGGAAGAGAAAGAGACACAAGTAAAACTAGCTGAAATGGAAAACAAGCGTCTACAGGAAGAAAAGTTAGCTGAGAGAGAACAAAGACAGGCTGAAATGGAAGCCAAGCGTCTACAGGAAGAGAGAGAGACACACATGAGAATGGAAATTGAGAAAGTAGAAGATTAAGATGGAAGCGGAAATTGCTATTAAAAAGTTAGAATTTGCATCGAAGGGTCAAAGTGAGGAAAGTAGAAAACCGTCGCAGTCGTCACAGAGATTAAAACTGCCATATTTTACGGACCGGGATTGCCTTGAATCCTATCTTGGGAGATTCGAATCGTCTGTAAAAACATTAGGCATTCCAGAGGCAGAGTATGCGATGCGACTTGGCGAATTTCTTACGGGCAAGGCACTAGACACCATGTTCAATTTACCTGTAGAAGAAAGGAACAACTACACTATCTTACGTCAACGTTTGCTGACAAAGTTCCAACTAACTGAGCATGGATATAGGAACAAAGTTTAGACAGTTAGTGCCAGAGACAAATCAAGATTTCACAGACTTTGTTAACACATGTAAAGAATACATTTAACAAATGGATGGAGCTTGCAGAAGTAGGGAAAGATTTTAATAAATTAGTAGATCTAATGTTAAGAGACAAGGTAGTATCTGCATGCAATTCTAATTTAGTGGCGTTCTTTGAGGAACGGAAGCCAAAGGACATAGACACAATGTCTCAGTTAGGGCAAAACTATATGACTGCACATCCTAACAGTTCTATTGGGAAACTAATGAGTGAGGAAATAGTCTGTGCAGCGTACACTAAACAGGACCAGAATCCAGTCATTAGACCAAGGGCGAAAAGTGTGGAGTCAGCACAGAAAGGTGAGCAACAAGAACTTCAAGATAATGGTTTCCGAGGAAACAATGTTGGTAGAGTAGGACGGTACCCATATAGAAGAGGGAACTTCCAGAGACGTCCAAATTATGCCGGATGCTGGAATTGTGGGAGCTGGAGACACAAAATGGCAGATTGTGATGCACAACCATCAGATGGACCAACGAACAACAGTAAAAGGGAGATCACTTGTTTCAAATGTGGAAGGAACGGGCATGTCAGTCATCAATGTAGGATGAGAGAAACAGAGCACTCAAATGCAGCACAAGTAATTGAGACGCTGAACAATGAAGATTGTAGTGGGTGCAAACCTCTTTTTGAAAAAGACGGTCAGCCAGTCTTAATATGTGGTCATACAGTGAAAGCAGGATCAGCAGTGCATGAAGGAGGAAGTCTGAAGCTGCATCATGGATTTGTTAATGATAGGCCAGCGTTAACAATTAGGGATTCCGGATGCACGTCCATCGGGGTGAGAAAGAGTTTAGTGCAACCCTCGGATTATACAGGGGAAAAGATTAGATCCATAACATTTAATGGGACAGTAGAATTCTACCCAATAGCCGTGATAACAGTAAAAACACCATACATAACAGGAAGAGTGACAGCATGTGTTTTAGACTCACCAGTGGCAGATCTCATCATAGGAAATGTTATAGGAGTTAAAGAGTGTACAGAAGAGGAAGTAGTTTATTGGGACCAAAAATATAGTGTAAGCAGTAATGAGGTAGTTACCACAAGAGAACCGAAATTAGAGAGTATAGCTGAGGTAGAAGAGGCACTTGAAGGAGACACAGGAACTCAGGACAAGGATAGTACAGCTGAGCAGATGAGAATGGATCCCAAATATAGTGCTAGTGGCTCCCAGAGACAAGATACTACTCTGAACAAATGTTCACATGGGTGTAGGAGAGTAGAACATAGGCAGTCAAAGAAAGGTAGATGGTGCTTCGAGAGGAAGAACAATGTTCTCACTCGCCGCTTTTCAGATGGCGGAACTGCATGTGGGCAAGTAGTATTACCGTTAACACATAGAGACCGATATACTAGAACAGCTCAGGATAGGGCAGGTGCAGGGCACATAGGACTAAGGCGGAAGCAGCATAGAGCAGGATGCCAGGTATATTGGCCAGGATTCAATAAAGAGGTCAGGGTAAACAGAGACGCAAGTGTAACGGTGCAATATGCAGATAGGAAAGTTGAGTCAGGTCAAAAGGGTGTTCGCGACATTACTGACCTAGGGATAGCAAACAGATGTTGTAATTGTAGAGGTACCATGAGCCATGGGTACATGAAAGGTAGACACAGCATCGACAGGAATCAGAGGTGGGTTGATGCAAGAAAAGAACCACCTGATATATGGTCGGTACACAAATAGCTTGTGTCTTCTTAAAGATATTAATAGACCTGTGGGTACATAAGTATAATGCTTTTCTATGATGTATTATTATTATTATGTGATGTATTAGTTCATGCATTGGTACACAAGATAGAAAGTTGTTTGTATTTATGTGTGGGGAATATGGGAATGTACTATGAGCATTTGATGTATTATGTAGTGTGGTAGCGAGAGTAAGGTGCAGCCATACATAGGGCTACCCAGGCAATGTGTCTGGGTCACATATTTAATAAGTTTTAGTCTCCCAACATTTGAAAACGATGTTTTCTTTTGAGGGTGGGGTAGTGTCACATGCCTGTGGTCATAGACAGTAAGGTGAGTGACCTGGCTACGAGGAAAACAATCAACCCTCAGAAATAATGGGGCGGATATGAGTGGAAGGCCCCAGGGGGGATGGGTCGAAAGACAGTTGTGTGTTGTGTGAAGTGAGGAGACTGAAAAGTCAGTGAGAGAAGAGACCGACTGCGGGTCAGGTCGTTTAAGAGAGATCTCCGTGTTGGGTTGTTCTCCGAGTTGTGAAGACAGGCCTGAACCAGAGTGGGTTCTATAGTTGAGCAGTGGCTCCAACCCAATGTGTGGGTTGTATTGTGGGAGATCCAGCCGTGGATAGTAGCTGGATTACCTGTCTGGTGGATTGAGATAAGAAGCAGGCCGTGAGAAGGCATTTATGTGTGCTGGTTAAATTGTGAGGAGGATATTGAGAATCTATGGATTACATTGTTTCTGGATATATACATATGTTCCGTGAGTCTGTATTATTTCTGTAATAAAGGATTATGTGCGCCAACTGAATCTTGTTTCATGACTGGTGAATATGCACTGCGGGGGTGAGTTACATTGCAAGACAGATATCTCCATTGACACACCATGAGTATCGTTCCCTAGACAACGACCATCACACAATAATGTCATGAGCATATCATCGTAAGAACTTCGTGATATTATCATCAAGAAAAACGTGTGACACAGCTGAAAGATGCTGGTGTTGACAGCGATGTCCTGTAAAAGGATATGCAAAAAAAACAAAAAACTTTTACTGTGCAAGTAACTCTTACGTTTACAAACACACATTGATAGGCTTAATGTGCCAGCAACTCTTATAAACTTACAAAAGTGCAATTGCTACTAACATACATTTACTTGTACACTTTTATTGTGCGTGTAACTTTCACATCAACAAACACTCATTTACCGGAGTAATATACCAATAGACAGCGGAACGTAAAATACTTGGTACAACACAAAAACAAATAAATGCTGGGGATGAATGCATCGTCGTGTAGAGGGCATTGAACTAGCTTTACTTATGCCAATACCTCTTACATCCTATTACAACTCTTGCATCTCTTACACATCTTATATCTCTTACACCTCTTACATCTCTTACATTTCTTACACCTCTTATATCTCTTACACCTCTTACATCTCCTACACCTCTTACATCTCTTACATTTCTTACACCTCTTATATCTCTTACACCTCTTACATCTCCTACACCTCTTACATCTCTTACACATCCTACATCTCTTACACCTCTTGCATCTCTTACATCTCTTACACCTCTTATATCTCTAACACCTCTTACATCTTTTACACCTCTTACATCTCTTACACCTCTTACACCTCTTAATCTCTTAACCTCTTAACCTCTAATATCTCTTACATCTCTTACACATCTTATATCTCTTACAACTCTTACATCTCGTACATCTCTTACATCTCTTACATCTCTTACACCTCTTACATCTCTCACATCTCTTACACATCTTATATCTCATCACCTCTTACATCTCTTACACCTCTTACATCTAAGAACATCTGATGAGAGACGCCTTGAAGAGATTAGAACAAAAATCGCCGTGGCGAAGCTAGCCTTTTGCAAGATGGAAAACATACAGACCAA